>OY998243.1:53610341-53872841 GCA_963922005.1 Cornus suecica
TATTCTTGCCGCACTTATACTTAAAGTGTTTATGGCCTATGCTTCAAGCATAACTGGCCTATGCTTCAAGCTTAGGTCCCAAGCGTAGGTCCATGCGTAGGTTCAAGCATACAAATGTGATTTCCAGCCACTTTTTGAAACTGAAAGCGTCGGCAAAAGCGTAGGTATTTTAAGGAAAACTACTTTTCTCTGTGAATGAACCAAAATGACCGTCTTGAACCCACGATACTTTTTGCTGAAGATGACGGTTTTTGGAAATGCCTTATTGCCCTCTGGGAGCCATTTTTGTCTCGGACTGCCTTTTTGACTCCCCTCTTAGATAGAAATAATACACTCTTCAGTTAATTCACCGGAGTTAGCTCCATTTATTCATTAAGCTCCTTAAACATGCTTTAACACGCAAATAACATAAAAATGCCAAATAATTGAATAGAAGAATGTAACAATAGTGAGTTAAGGGGTAAAAAATGACTAATATTTGACAGCTATCACTCACTAGAGAAAGTGCCAAGGCCAAGAGCCTAGTAGTAGTAGTATGATAGGTTTCAATTTTTGGCTATCGGTTGCCGCTAATAGAATAGGAGTAAACTGACTTGATTGATGCTCCATAAAGATATATGATTGATGCGGAGCAAAATGAGTGAAAGGCAGGCTCGAGAGAACTCTTACGGTTCCTCGGTTGTTAGGTTTTCTAGTTATTGGTTATATCCTTTTGAGTTGATAAGCCAAAGACGGGAACATCATATCTGAAATCTGAAATTTATATGTGATTGAATGATCCTGCCTCTTCGGCATACAAGTTGCAGTAGCGGAGAAGAGCCATTGGCTTGCACGTTTTTCTTATTGTTCTCTCATCAAGGTGATTTCTCGCTTAGATAATCATGTTAAGTCACATTGCTCATAGTAAAGCGATCTGCTAGCTTAACATTCACATAATTAAAGAATTTATCGTAAACAAGTTTACCCTTATTATTAAAGTAGGGCTCTCGGGCTATAATTCGAATTGTGCACAACGGATTGTACTGATAATTGCCTATGTGAGGAGATATTTTCTTGATGAATTGGACATATTAATTTATTATTATATATATTACTAATAGAATTCTATTAAGGGAATGAACTAAGAAAGCGAGTGAAGAGGCTAATACACTGGTGACTTTTCTACTTTTATTTGCTTTCCTATCCCAGCTATCTAGGAAATTATTATTCTGCTAGGCTCAGAATTGTGAATCAGTTGCTATTGGTTTGAGTTTGTGGAATCAGGTTCTATTAAAGCAACCACTCAATATATAAGTTAGTTTCCCAGCTATGCTCCGGAAAATATTGTCTATTTGATCGAGATTGAGATCTTCATTCTACTATATTTTTTTTTATTTGGAGTGCCACCCCTTTCCTTTAGGACTAGGAAAAGGGCTAGAAGGAGGCTACAGTGCACAAATTTTAGGTTACGATGAGAGGCAAGGGTAGAATCCTCTTTAATTTGATTGGCAGTATAACCACAAGACTACTCTTGAAGACATACCTTCTCTCTCCTCTCGGGGACCATATTTGATAGGAAACCGGACATCCATTAGTGAACTAAGGTTCAAGATCAAGCAAACGGAGAAGAAGACAGTTATAAGTGGAAGGCTCAGTTTAATGGGTTCTTAGCCTATCATTGATCGGTTCACAAAAATCTAGTCATTCAAAAGGGATGGTGTGGCCAGTTTAGCACAAATGTTGGCTTGTTTACTTACTTTATAAGTTAAGAACAAATATTAATCCCCGAGAATAATAATTCAATTCGTCTTTCTGCCCAAGTAAGAGAGTCTTACCCTGCTGAAGGGAAGTAGAATTTTGCCTCCACCAGTTTGTACGACGATGGTTAGGTCTATCGTACTTATATTACAGAGGGGTCGTAGAAGGTCTTTCGTCACAGGCCAGGGAATACATGTCTTAGAGTAGATCGTGCCCGACATAAAGCACACAGAAAGTGGGGGGTGTGGGGGTGCAGAAAAAGAATTGGATTCAACTCCCATAGCCCTGAGGAAACTCAGTGTGATTGGGTCAAAACCCCTTTGCTTTTACATCTCTTCTCAACTAAATGACTAGATTCTCGCTGTCCGGGGGACAAAAAGGGAGTTTCATTTAGACAAGAATCCAGAGTTTAATGGTTTGGCTTAGGTGAGCAGAATACTTCTTTCTTTCATAATGTACCCTCATTCAAAAGGGAGGCGAAGGGAGATCAATTGTATTTACTCTATAACCAATACTAGTGGCCTCAGTGTTATAGAAGGTGATCTTATAGCTTAACCGAACCTATAAAGTAAGCGCGAAGCTTCTCTCTATTGTATTGTACCACGGGAATCAATCACTTTTGGAATCGAGTAAGGCTCGAGAAGATCTTGCCTAATCCCTTTATTACTTCCTAATGTCAGGATTTGAGAAAGGTCTAGACTCTTTTGCTTTTAGAAAACTAGCTCATTAGGTCTTGGTCATACAGCTAGTACAACGGGATGACTGATGTATAAAGATAATATGACCGCATCAAGATGTAAAATCAGCTATGCTAGGGTTTGTGTGGAGATAAATGGGGCACCGGATCTAGTAAAAGAGTTCGACTTGATGGGTGAGAATGGGGATTGGTTGACTATTTAAGTGGAGTATGACATGATTCCTGCTATTTACAAATCCTGCAAGGTATTTGGGCATTCAACCACAACATGTTCGAGGGTGAGTAACAAAGTTTTTGCCTCTGAAGCGGGAGTCAGTAAGCCTTCTCAGGAGGGGGATTGGGTTAGAGTGCAGCGGAAGGGAAAAGGTAAGGAAACAGTTACGGGTTATGGAGCCAATAAGGAGAGGATGGTGATAGGGAATGGGAGCACTATCACTCTACTCCCTTTGTTTGGAAATAACTCTAGAAGAGTTTTACGCTTCGGTAACCAATAACTTTAGTTATTGGCTTCTGGTCTATAGTCACTGATCTCGAGTATGCCCTCCACCTCTCCTTTTTTTCTTTTGTTTATTTTCGTGGTGCATATGCCTATGTTCGGCCTATGTAGATCAAGGCGTGAAGTATTGCATCGGTCGTTATGGTAAGTGGGCGTTCCAAGGATAACGCACTCATAATGGAAGCTTGCGAAGTATGTGTTCGGGTATGTTGTTGGAAACTTTCATTATTGGTTTTCCAGGACTTGGATCGGGAGACATGGGCTCAAGCCCGGTAATCGGTCCTATGGTGTAGCTTCCTACAAGAAGAATTCCCTACGCTCTCTAGAATCAAACCTTTGAGTCATTAAAGAAAGTTTGCTCTATCAACCGAAGGTGATACTAAGACAGACTCACTCTTCTTTCTATCATTAAGAAGTTTCCCGTTACGATAAAGTGAAACATACAAAATGAGTCCCAAGTAATCATACAGATGTAGAGTAGCAATCGGTAAACAGGCCGGGGTGAGAGCATTGGAAAGGGGCTTGAGATATATTTCCAGGCAGAGTCTACCACAACATACCCAAGAAACTATCCATCTAGGTAAAAATTGGGATTAGTCTTAGGTGGCGCGTCTTCCAAGTTCGCTAGTTGATCTAGAAAGCTTCGACCAAAGGTGTTTTCACGAGATGTGCTTTTTTTTCTCTCTCTTATTATGTTTATTCTATATCTATCTAATAAACTTAATTAATTGTGTGTATAGCTCGAATAAGGGAATTCTTTCCTTTCTCTCTATTAGAAGGAGACCACTTAATAAGCTGTTATTGTTATATTAATTGCAATCAATACAGAATCCTAACCCTTGAAGGTGAGGCAGCGCCTTTTGATTCTGACTTTCTTTAAGTCTTTCCTTCATAGAGCTTGGGCTGGATTGAAGTGTACCTTACAGTACAATATCGAAAAAGGATACCGCGTTTTCAATGGAAGCTTGCGAGTGGATGAATGAATCATGAGAAAATAACCATTCTTAATATGGCTCATTATATATCATGAAGGCAGGAAGAAAATCTTTGTAAAGCACCACCAACTTTGCCAAACGATGATTGAATATGCCAACAATCTAAATCTAACAGTTAACCAAATAAGGAAAGAGCTTAATTAACTAAACTTTATGGGGGATTAGCCTCAATATCCCTAAACATAAGGATTTGAATGAGGGTAGAAGTACCTTTCACGATGCTCTACCTTAAAAGAATTACCTACTTTAGAATCTTCCCGAAAAGAGGTACTTTTTGCCCATGATGATAATGATCAGACTATTCTCCCAAGGAGGCTTACTGATCAAGCTATGGAATGGTACTTCACTATCCCTAGTATTCAATTCAATCTTTTACCCTTTTGTCGAAAAGTATTTAGAACGCTTCTTAGCTATCACAAAGAGGGAAATGTTGATTCAATCGACGTGGAAACACAATTCTGGTGAGAGCTTTTTATCATACCATGCGAGGTGGAGGTCCTTTACCTTTAGAAAGCTTTTGACCTTCCAACTACTCCAAATCTTTATTTGTAACCCAAAGAGGCTATTTATTACCTATAATCCTTCCTTCTATTTCGAGGAGGCGGGTAATCACTTGGAATAGGCATAACTAAAAAAGGGTCATCTTTGAATTACTAACGTAAAGGGGAATGGTGAATCCAACTCTAAAATCCGGAATGGGAATGCGAAAAATAAATGCCCAATTTTCCTATTAAACTAATCATATATGCCAAGCTCTTCTTAGCCCTATAGTCTTTCTCCCTCTCAAAATTTTCCTATACCTATGCTTCTTTTCCCCTTACTAGTTGGTCAACGAGTCCACTGTCATCTGGGGCAATTTATGTAACTTCAAGGTATGCCACTAGCCTAGGCACTCGTTATAGGGGCTACGAACCTTACAATGGGCTATAGCTTTGTTGGAATTGATTCTGATCGAGGTAGTGTATGGGATGCATCTAAATTGATGTATGGAACCACAATCTCTACTGCTAGCTTTGCACTCAGAGGATCTGAAAATGGCTCCCTTCATTATTTGGTGGAACCGAGCGAAGTACGGAAGCAAGAATTATAACAAGGTACGAAGCTATATCTGGCAAGCTTTGGTTGTACTCGACTGAAAGGAAAGGGCTTTATAGCTATTGCTCAACAAGTTGAAGAGTTTACTGTAAAAGAAAAGCTAAGAGCGAGCCAAAGAACAAATGAGGTCTACTCCACGTAGCTAAGTCTTGTCAAAGCCTAAGCCCAAGCCCAAGCCCAAGCCCAAGCCCAAGTTGAAGTTGCTCTTCCCAAAGCTCTTTAACTAGTTCCTTAAGGATAGGAAATATAGATTAAAGATTACAGTCCTATAAATGCAACGACCACTTTTTCCTCACCTGGCCTCTTTGAGACCCGAGCATAAGCACTCTACCTGGCATCCTTCCCTCTTCTTTTCCAAGAGTGACGGATTCAGTCTAGGCTGATCTCAGTCTTCCCCGTAAGAAAAGTAGTGGTTGTGCAAGAGAATAAGCTATTGTGTTTTCCTTGGCTCATCATTGATCTATTGGAAGAACAAGAAAGAAGAAACTCAAGTCCAGCACAAAATCCGAGTACCGTGCCATGTATTCTGTTGAGTCATTTTTTTTTCTTTGCTTATAGCTTCACGAAGAGTAGTCGCCCCTATTAGTCAAGTGAGTAAAGGAAGTCAAGTTTTAGCAACGTCTTTCCCAAGTGAAAGAGGGATAGGGAACCTAAGTTTCAGAGGTGAGCAACAAGTTAGCGAAGGAAGGGAAGCTCCACACAAGGAGAAGAAGCTTAGCGAACGACTTCAAGGAAATATATGTAGTGCTCACTTATCATCTTTTAAGCATTGGAGAGGGGTTGACCCTCTAGCAATAAGACGAGTAAGCAAAAGCTGGTTTTTTATCCCTTGCTTGACCTGCTGACTAGGAACTATTTAAACACTACCTTTCCTGAGGAAGAAATATTTTAAGAGAAATCGCTTTTAGAGCTCTTTTACAAGGAGAAACTGGTTTTAATTATTTTACTAGGTTGGGCAAGTCTCACTATTCTCGATTTAGAAATATTTTAAGAGAACACTGACTGGACTTCTAGAGCTCTTTTTCAAATAAGAAAGCTTGTATGTTTCTAATGCGAATGAGGAATGCAAGATAACAAAGTAGTTTTCGCTTAAAGGGTCCTCTCGAAGATCCTCCTTAAGACCATTCTGAAGAAGTTTAAGAAATAAAGACCGGATTTAGCACCGGGATCGGAATGAACTTTCGTACCAGCCCCTACCTTATAACTAGAACCAGACAGACCCCATCCTAGTCGTTTTTTAGTCCATGGCTATAGGCCAAAAGACTGACTTTATCGCAAAATAATACCCTTCTGTTCTCCTCAATCCACTCAGAAGCTAAGCTTGGACAACTTTTATTTCAAGTATCATATCAACAGGCCGCCGGTCTTCAGCAACTTTCTTCCCTTTCCTGAAAGGGCCTTTCTCGCCTCATGCTCTAAAACCTCTGGCAAGAAGGCAAGTAGTAAGAGATTTTCTTAATAAATTGGAATGGAATTGGATAGTAGTTTTGCTTGCCACCCATAGGTAAGTTTCAACATCATAACCTTCTACGTTTGACTATGTTTGGGATATAAGAGTTTGTTGCATATGTTATTTAATCTCTCAGCGGCTTCTTAGGCCGAAGCCCTTGTTTTTAAGTAAGGCCTTACTCTGCTCTATTCAATTGGTTGGAATAGAATTTATTAAGAGAAGAATAAAATAGGAGATTGTATCCACCATTCCTGTTTCTGTTCTTCTATTTATTACTTATTCGAATTAGAGACAGTGTTCTCTTATTTAAAAAAGAGCTCTAGAAGTTCAGTCGATGTTCTCTTAAAATATTTCTAAATCGAGAATCGTGAGACTCGCCTAACCTAGTAAAATAATAAAAACCTCCATACTGAGCTAAGGTCCACTTTAATTAATTTTATATCATATAGTAAAAGTAGACCCCCAAGGGCGAGGGTCGGTTCCTGCTCAGCTTTTTTCTCCGGAAAGGGATTCGAAGCGGATAAACACCACCTCATGTCCCACTCTTTCCCTTGAAGTTCTTCGCAGTATACCATGGGACGAGTTTCAAGAAAAAGTATTTTTGTCAATTGTGAGAACGCCCTCACGTCTGTCCTTCTAAAGGATACCTTTTTAATTGCTCCCTTCCTATGGTCTGGTTGGAATAGCGGTACCACTAAAGATGTGTGTTTCGCTAGCCCCTTTTACAACAACTAGCTTTGGGAACCCCCCCCCCCCCCCCCCCCCCCCCCCCCTTACGTGAGGATACAAGAAAAAGCCAATACCCATAATAAGCTAATGGAGTACTGTATACTAGTTGAGTGTGAGTTACCCTTGCTGAAGGTGATAAATTACCACGAGCCATATCCTTAGGGTTGACGATCCTGGTCTGCAAGGAAACTTTTATGTCTCTCACCAGCCAGATGTCTGCATGGCTCTCCGCCTGCACTTTTTTAGTTGCTAAAGTCCTCGTTGTGGAATTTTGGGGTATCACAGACCTTGATTAGTCTGTATCCCAAGCTTGCCCACTAACTTTTAATTAATGGGGGCTACGCAGCTGTCGGGTGTACAGTACGCGTCGTCGTTCAACCCCAAACAAACATCTTTTTAGATCGTGTTCTCCTATTCGGCTGTTAAAAAGCTTTTTATGTTAGAGGCTCAGATTTAACTTGATAGTAGTGTCGGTCTATTGACACGACCTTATTATTCAAATATAAAAGCACGTCCCTCTTTTAGGGAAAGAAAGAATATTGATTTCAAAGCATCTGTGCCTTCAGTGCCTTCTTGTATCATCCAATTAGTGCCTTCTTGTGGGTGCTAGTCGGTTACCATCCCTTGTAATTGAAAGTATTGAACAAATTTAGGAGTTAAGACTTGTCAAACTTACCACTTACTGGATCCGCTTTTTTTTCACAGTAATTTTAAAACCCAAGTTTATGGCCCTCTACCGGCCTTAGCTGTTGCTTGAAAGAGTAAGCCGACCCGACTTCGGAAAAATACATTTCAAGGAGAAATGCATGTGTTCACTGAATACTTATGATATTTCGCATAACGAGTAGTAACCACTAAACTATCTCCTTCTTTCTTATAGGAAAGGTAGTGTATGGACAACATAACATTGATTGAAGTGAGGTCTTTCTTATATCACACAAGAAGACAAAATTCTTCTTTATATACACAATCAAATGTCTTCTACTATCCATGGGAGCCGTGTTAAGCATAGGTGCGAAGAACACCCTTTTTAGATACACAAGATCAAAGTGGTCAGGTTTGATCGGGATAGGACTCGTACCCTTGAATCATCGTACTAAACCCATAAACCAACAACTCTTTAAAGAAAGTCAGGAAAGAAAGGGATAAAAAACCAGCTTTCGATTACTCGACTCATTACTAGAGAGCCAACCATATCCCTCTTCAACTTGGCGTCAACCCCTCTCCAACGCTTAAAAGATGAAAAACGAGCACTCTGTACCTTTCCTTGAAGTCGTTTGCTAAGCTTTCTCTCTTTGTGCAGAGCTTCCTTGACTTTAAAAACAAGCAACAAAAAAAAAAAAACCATGACTAACTGAAGATGAACTCTTGAAGGTTCCAAGCTTGAGCCATAACCATGTTCAAAATTATGGGCTTGATTCTCTTAAGGGAATAAGCCATGTATTTGACCATGTCTGAATCTCATTATTGGCCACATATTAACCTCTAGAGGGGGGTGAATAGGGTCAATGACAAACTTTGATACTTTTTCGGTTTGACTTTATACTAACAAAGATGGGCATTATAGAACTCTAGCAAACTCTTATAGGATAAATGATCTCTTAAGTGATTATCTCATTTCATTATTTGAACCATGCATTTGTGAAGTACATAATTAAATACATGCATCATTGATTTAAGTAAAGGTGAATTGTTTTATTAACCAAGTATACAATTAAACGAAATATGTTGTAGCAGTTATCTCATAATGATAATACATGCATTATGGAGTCAAGTAGAAAATAAAACAATTCAAGCACCATGTGAATATGCTATTCAACTAAACGTGTAAGGCCCTTTTCTCATATATAGACTTAATGTATAAAGTGCTATTTGTCATGAAAAACATATTTTTAGAGTTTTTACCAAGTAATAAAACATTAAAAGTATACAAAAACTCTCAAAGAAAATATTGTATTGAATAAACATTTTATCAAACACTTGGTGTGCATATAGACATTTTAAAGCTTTGGTTTGTTGAAGAGGCATTTCATCAAACACTTGGGTGAGCAACAAGATTTAGTAAGACAGATGATATTGTGGTTTATCCTATAACCCAATCATGTTCACAATCCAATAAACAACTTCAACCGAACATTTTTTCATCCTCCTTATAAATATGTAAATAAAAGCAATTTCATAGCATAACATTGATATGGAGTTCAAAAATATAAATAAAAATTGCACATAAAGTAAGGAGTTAAGGGATAGAGAAAATGCAAACCAAAGACATCGAAATTTTACATGGTTCAACGAAATCTTTGATCTACGTCCATGCCTTAAGAAAACCTCTCAAGGATTCCACTATCATGTTTTTCTTTCGGGTGAAAAGCAAACCCTTACATGCTCCTTCTTGCGGGTGAAGAGTCAACCTTTCTCACTCTTGCGGGTGGAAAGGTAACCTTCAAACACTCTTGATTTCGGTTAAAGAACCGACCTTTGCTCACTCTTGCGGGTGGAGAGCCAACCTAATCCTCTCTCTTTAAGGTAGAGATAAACCTTTACAAAGCTTCAACAAGCTATTCCCATGCCAAGATACCTTCTTTGACTTTCACTCTTAAATGAATAAGAATTGAATTTTAGCGGTACAACATTATCTCTCGATAGATAAATATAGAAATTCAAAACTCACTTCCTCACATACTTAGACTTATAAATGAAATACTCAAATTAAAAGCTCAACTCAAGTATAGAAATATGAATCACAAGAAGATGATATGAATGATGCTCATAGTGTGATTCCTATAGAAGTGTTTTCTACCAAATAATGATGTTTAAGCTTGATGTTCACATGGTAGAATTTCTCATATTTTTCTATCTTCATATTCTCTCTAATTCCATAGCTCTATATGAACATGATATAGCACAAAGAGAAGAATATAGATGTTGGGATTGTTTTGGAGGCTTTTGGGTAATTTCACATTTCAAAACTAGCCGTTGGAAGCTATTCCAGTCGACTGATGACCACCCATTAGTTGGTAGAATTATGTGTCTGCCGGCTGACAAAAAATATTGAAACTTTTCACCGCATCAGTCGGCTGATGGGACACACCAGCTGGCTGATGGAACACACCAGCTGGCTGACTGTTCCTTTTAGCCTTTTTTCAGCCCAGTTCCACTCTTTTGGTCATAACGCTTTCTATGTAGCTCCGATTGAGGTGTTCTTTAGCTCGTTGGAAAGTTGACTTTAATGCCTTGAGTTTAGGCTTTTGAATCGCTCTATTTGACCCATTTTTGAGTGATATGGTCGTTAGAATATGACGGTTAATTTCAAACTTTTAACCCACATGGCGATTTTTCGGGAAATCTTTGGGGATTTTTCCGAAATGACTTAGAAACACTCCTAGGATGTATTAGAGAATGATTAAGGTCCTTGACATTCCTAAAGTCAATATTGAGATCATAAAATAATATTTTAATTTAAAAAATTCTCAATACTTGACAAAAGTTTTTCGTGATTGAAATAGTTTTGTTCAAAGCCTTAATACACATCTATAATCTATTTCAAGTGATATGAAATTAGTTTATGGTTCTAGGATAATATCTTTATTGAGTTCTTCCATAACTTATGAAAGCTTGAACTAACTCAACTTTACCAAAGACTATATATATGAATGTATCATCAATGATGTTTGTAGTTTAATACTAATGGTTCAAGGACTCATGAATGATGTCAATGATATGTATGATCCTATATGCTAATTTATCAAGAGTTGAACTTTCAAATAAGTTATTTCAAAATAACTTTACTTTTAATCTAGAACTCACCCAAGACTATTTTACCCAATTCTTTCATATTCAATTTCTTTAAGCTTTGGGTTGATGTCTCCATCCTTGTCTCCAATATTTTTTGATCTGTAATAGTAAGAACATTTATAGTATTATTTGTGTTTGACATGTTCTAGACAATAACCATGTTGAGTGAATTGTCATGTTGAGAGTTTTGTGTATTTGCAATAAGAGTTGTTAGTATGTTCATTTCTATCTCGAGAAAGAAGTCAAGGGTGTGTTAAAGCAAAGAAAGCTTCTGGAGGGAAAAATCATTATTTCCAGATATCGTTACTTCACCGGAGGACAAAAATGTCATTTCTAGACATTATGACTTCATCCAAAAGCATCGGGAGTTTGAGATAACTAGTCTAGCTCAAATATGAAAAAATTTCAAAAGATGCAAGATATCTATGTTGTTCAAAAGCAAAAAGAGGTAGAATGGCTCTAACCTACATTTAGGTTTTTGGAGCTGGGAATCGATCCTACGCCCTAGACCTACGCCCAAGCGTAAGTCCTACAGCCTAGACCTACGCCCAAGTATAGGTCCCAAGCGTAGGTGCCAATGCTTGGTCACATGATCACTTGTGATGCAGGATTTGTTTCGTGGTGTTTTCGAATTTTTCCAGTTTGGTCCCTACTTCGAGTTTTTAAGTGATCGACAACTTCAGACCTCTACTTATAGGCATATACACATACTTACATCATATTTTAGAGGATTTATCAAGGTATTGTGAAATTACATAGGAGGGCAAGGTTAGGGTTTTCTATTACTGGGACTATAAATACCAAGGTTCTACAAGAGAGGAGGCTAGGTCTTTAAGAGATCTGTACAGTATTCTATCGTTCATATTATTCTATAGAGATATAGATATATATAGAGAAAATATCATTGAGTGATTAGAGATATACAAGTTCTCTCTTGGTTTTTGACGTATTCAATCGTGCTTCTACATCGACGATTTCTATGCATGATTGAATGGTATAGTTGTTGAAAAATTCACACATTATTTATTGCAACAAGGTTGCTTTGATCCGTTCGTGTACGGAGCAATTCGAGGATTTCAGACCACGAGTAAAGAAAGGCAAATTTGGCGTGATTTGTGAGTCTCCCATAGTGTCAGGTGGAGCGAGCGTGCTTCGTGAAATACAAGTGATTCAAGGGTTTCAGACCACCAGTAGAGGAAGACATATCAGGAGTGATTGTAACTCTAAAACTCTCATAGAGTCTGTAATTATTGATTCATAGTGCATCGGTACCTGAGTATACCCTTTTTTTTTCCTTGGAACGTTTCCTTGGTTTTTCCACGTCTAATTCTCTTTGTCATCTCTTGCTTTATTTTCTGCACTATATTGATGTTTTCTTGATATTGCTCGATAGATCTATTTTTGGATTTAAACTAAAAATTAGGGTTTGTGACTAATTAAAATTGAATTTCCGCTAAATAATTTTAATTGATCATAAAATCGACAAAAAGCCTATTCACCCTTTTCTTGTTTTCACTATTGTCTAGGTAATTTCAATTGGTATCAGAGCATGGTTGCCTCGATTTAGGTTAACTACTTAGGGTTAGATCATGAACGTAGACGATGGAGATGCCTCGTGAAGAAGGTTCCATATCTAGATCCCCTTTGTTTGATGGGTCGAATAACACATATTGGAAAGCGAGAATGAGAGCATTTTTAAAATCTTTAGATGTGAGAGTGTGGAACGCTGTTGAAGTAGGATATTCACCCCCTATTGTGAAAGACGACACGACCAATGAATCAACACCAAAACCGTCAAGTGAGTGGACTGCTGCCGAGATAAATAACGCGAATTGGAACTCAAAGGCATTGAATGCGTTATACAATGCTATAACTCTGAGTGAGTTCAAGAGGATTGCTACGTGTGTAATTGCCAAGGAAGCTTGGGACATTCTCCAAGTCACTCATGAAGGAACATCAAAGGTGAAACAATCAAAGCTTCAAATTTTAAATTCTTAATTTGAACAGCTGATGATGGAGGAAGATGAGGCCTTCGCTGACTTTGAGGCCAGGTTAACTGATATTGTAACAGGTTGTCATAACCTAGGTGAGCCTATTCATGAGACTATTATAGTAAAGAAAATTCTTAGGTCTCTTCCTGAATGTTTTCGATCTAAGGTCACTTTCATCTCTGAGGTCATGAGTCTTAAAGAAATTAAGGTTGAAGAATTGGCTGGAAATTTAAAATCTTATGAGATGAAGATGTTCAAAATTCCTCCTAAAAAGGCGAGTGGCACAAAAGAGAAGAGCATAGCTTTCAAAACCACTAGGGAGGATCAAGTTAAACTTGTTAAAGAAAGTGAGTTGAGTCTGAATGATATTGCCATGTTTGCTAAGAGGTTGAACAAATTTGTTAGGGCTAAACAGAATGGCCAGGGACTAAAATTTGGAGATAACTTGGGTGAGTCTAGAAGTAGAAATAAGACTTAAATTAGGAAGGACAAGTCTGATCCTAAAAAGAAGAAACCCAAATGTTTTGAATGTCAAGGATATGGTCCTATAGCTGCAGAGTGTATAAACACTCTGAAGAAATCCAAATAATTAGCTGTCAGTTGGGATGATGACTGAAAATGGATCAGCTAGTGATGCGACAGAATCAGAAGTAGGTGATGATTCTGAGAATTTCACTGTGTTTGTTGTATAAAGCAAGGAGGTTAACGAAGGTGCTTCAAGTTTGGTGATGTCTGAAAAGGAAGGTTATGAGAGTGATGAAGTTTGTGATGAAAAGCTTCAAAAGTATTGTAATAAATTACTTGATAAGACCACACAACTTCATAAGAATCACATGAAATTGTTGATTAAAAATCTTAACATGGACAAAGAACTGCATTCTTTAAAAGACGAATTAACCAATATTTCTCAAACTCTAAATCTTCTACAGACCCAAAAGGCCAAGTTGATTGAGGATTTGAATAAGTCTGAACTTGAAAAAATTGAGGCCTTGAAGTTAATAAATTGTCTCAAAAAGGAATTGGTTGAGAAATCTACTAAGATTGAAAATTTGGAAAAAATGCTGAAATATGCTAACTTAACTGTTCAGAAGTAGGCTAGTGGAACTCTTAAGCTTAATCATATGTTCAGTGTAGGAAAGTTCGCAGGAAATACAAAGGGACTAGATTTTATTGGAGTATTGCAAAATCCGAATATTGCTGCAAAAACCACCTTTGTAAAAGCCTCCCAAGTAGCACCGAGTTCTTCAAAAGGAAATTCAAATTGGAATCCTAGGATTTGATTATCTGTCAAAATACCTGTTGAAAAAAAGCCTATCCTTACCCCTAGATATCCTATGAAGTCAACTGATGGAGTCCGGAGGTTTGTTCCTATTTGTCATCACTGTGGTGTCAGTGGTCACATTCGACCAAGGTGTTCGAAGTTGAGAGGGAAGACTCTGCAATCGGTGAATGAACAAAGAGTTCAACATGGAGATTGTGTTTAAGATCAAATTCGAATGCTGAATGAATAAATGAAGAATTTGTCAAGATTGGCAAAAGGAGCTTTGAAGATGAAGAAGGCTTGGGTGAGAGAAAATGAGCTACACTGTCTTGTAGTTCATACTGACTTAGAGCACGCAAATCTACATCTTGGTATTTGGATAGTGGATGTTCGAGGCATATGACTGGAGATAAGTCATTGTTTGGATTTCTCGAGGAATTTCATGGTGGGATAGTCCCTTTTGGTGATGGAGAGAAGTCGAAGGTTCTAGGAAAAAGTACCATTGTGGTTTCTGGTCTACCTAAACTAGAAGATGTGCTTTATGTAGAGGGTCTTAAATCAAATTTGTTGAGCATAAGTCAGATATGTGATACTAATCATAATTTCACTTTTTTTCCTGATAAATGTTCGATCATTGACTATTTTGAAAATTGCATAATGAAAGGTATGCGTTGAAATGATAATTGCTATTGCCTTGTTCGTAATATTGAATTTTATATGCAATAGAGTTAAACTTGGTGAAGTTGAAATCTAGCATCAGCGGATGGGACATGTTAATTTTCGTGAATTAACAAAAATTACTAGGAGTGAAATTTTTAAGGGAGTCCCTAAGCTTGGGTATGCAAAAGGATTTGTGTGTGGATCATGTCAGATGGGTAAATAAGTCAAATGTTTGCACAAAAAGACAAATGTCATTGGTACTTTTAGACCTTTAGAGTTCTTACATATTGATTTAATGGGTCCCACTAGGACCATGAGCAAAGGAGGAAATAAACATATTTTTGTCATGGTGGATGATTATTCGAGATTTGCATGGGTTGGATTTCTAAGTGATAAGTCTGAAGCTCTTGAAAGTTTTAAGAGAATTTGTTTAACAATTCAGACTAAGAAGAATTGTTTCATTTCTAGAGTAAGGAGTGATCATGGAAGGGAGTTTGAAAATTCAGAAATTGAAGTGTTTTGTGATGAGAGAGGAATAAAATATGAATTTTCAGCACCTAAAACTCCTCAACAAAATAGAGTAGTTGAGAGGAAGAATAGTGTTATTCAGGAAATGGCCAATGTTATGCTACAAGGTAGGAATGTTCCTAGGTATTTTTGGGCCGAGGCGGTGAACTCTGCGTGTTACACCTCAAACTGAGTTTATCTTAGGTCTGACATCTTAAAAACTCCTTATGAACTATGGAATGGTAAAAACTGCAATGTGAAATATTTCATGATTTTTGGAGCAAAATGTTATATTCTTAGAGATCGTGAATCTATTGGGAAGTTTGAGTCTAAGAGTGATGAAGGAATATTTTGGGGTTATTCATTGACTAGTCGAGCATATAGGCTTTTTCATTTTAGAACTCAAACGATGATGGAATCTACCAATGTAGTGGTTGATGACTCATGAATTGATGAGTCCCCAACGTCTACTGAGGAGGAAGATGGTAAGCTATTCTTTATATTGGATAATGATTCTTCTGGGGTTGAAAAAGTGGACAATGTGGTTAGTGAAGATACTTCAAGTCCTACAGAATCACATGATTCAATTGGTGATGTTCAGCCTACACCGTCTAAGGAACCATCTGCAAGGGTAAAGTTGTACTCTCACGCCCCAAATTCCTAGGACTCCGAAACCCGAGCCTAAGAGTTAAGGGAGTGATTGCGGAAGTAAAAAGAAATGAGAACCAAGAGACATTCAGTCATCAAACACCCACAAAGGTTTACAATGAATGCTCAGATACCAAGCTGTAACGTCCCTAGCTCTGATATCATGCTGTCACGCCCCTAAAGGGTGACGCAAGCCAAACGAGCACTAGAGTCAATAATAACAAGGATAGACACATGGAATAACAATAAAAATATACTCCATGCTAACACGAATACTGAAAACTCAATAGTATCCTCAGATACCAACAGACACGCTCCTAAATCCCTAAGACTCCCGAACTGGGACATCCAAGGAATCCAAGATGTGATCCTTAATACGAATGACCAACTAAGACATCATTAACCAAGAAAACACATGGGTTAATGATAGAAATGGTATATTCCATACCCAATGACTAATAAAACTAAGCAGCGGAATCTAACGAAAATCCGGCAAAGTTCCGTTTGTAAATGGAACATCCGGACAACAACCACAACACAATAACCTGCCCAAAGCAATTCAATAATCACAATGGCTTCCAAGCCCCACATTCATCAATTCTACTAGGGCCGAGGTAGTGGAAAGAAACCAAAACCCCTCCAAACCCTCTAACATTAACAGAGCCACAAATGCTTGAATAAGAATACAGTAAAGCACCTAGCTGTGCAGAATAAATACAATAATCTCCTGAAAGAATAAATACAGGAAGTAAAAGATACATCAACAGGGATATACCAACAGACTGGCTCCCAAAAGAAATACATGATAATCCCATAACAATGGGTAAAGAAGCTGAAAGAAGAATACTACCGTCCCC
The DNA here is from genome assembly GCA_963922005.1 of Cornus suecica. NCBI lineage: Eukaryota > Viridiplantae > Streptophyta > Magnoliopsida > Cornales > Cornaceae > Cornus > Cornus suecica. Next base: position 53,627,260 of record OY998243.1, read on the forward strand.
AAACCTAGTCGCGCTGCAACCATAACCGCATCACCCAACGCAACTCCAAACCTGTAACAAGAAAACCAAGGAAAACTGTCATTGCACCGCATCCTGCCCATAGCCGTATAATTCCTGCAACCTGGCGTGTGAATACCAGGGGGCAAGTGAAATACCCCTGTGAGCAAATAAGCTCAGTGGGAAAGAATACTCTAACTACCACGTCCTCTGATAGTTTAGGTAAAGCTAAACCGTCTAATAAGATATAAATAGCCCAACTAGTCCCATCCACGCAAATCCAAGTCACACGTTCATATACTATCGTAAACTAGTATACATAAGTATATAGGGAATATATATATATATATAAATACACAACATGAGTCTCTAAAACTCGTACTCCAAGTACCCAACACCAGTAGTCTACACTACTCTCACCAACGTACACTAGGTACACAACAACCCAAGTCAAATCTAACAATCATCAATGCTCACCACACTAACCACCAAATCCAACAAAGGGAAACACACTCACCTCTAATATCCACAGGAAACAGAATCCACCAATAGTACCAAGGAAGGCTCAAATCCTACACCCCGATAACACAGGAAGGAAAACACCCACGTCCTTGCGTACTAACACAACAATCCTCAATATATATATATATATGTACAATATATATATATATATATATATATATATATACGACAAACCTCATCCCAGTCCTAGGGAAAATCTACCTCTCAAAGGCTAGATCACCTCAATCATATCTCTTACTCAATGCCTTAAATCACATCATCACATTTACCTCATAACACTATCATCAATATATATATATATATATACAATATATATATAACAAACCTCAATTGTTATCTCCAACAATATTAATAATTCACCAACACTCTCACTAAGGATAAGAAAAACCACGTAAGAGCCAAGAACCCAAGCAAGGGAAAAGAAGTCCCAATGCTACACCAACAGATAACCGAGACACAATGTCAAGGTTAAGAATACCCAAACAAGGAAAGAACACCACGAATGAACCAGAAAGGAACACCACAAGTGGACAAGGGAACCAAAAGCGAATGGCCGAGTATGAAAGTAAATAAAAGAGGAATCCCAAGGATTTCCATAGTTTTTAAGAAAAATGTTTTTAAAACTCAAACCATTTCATTCGGCATCCATGCCCCTAACAAGTGAAAAACCCCAATCACCTAGATGGTGACATCAACAACCCAAAGAAAAGGAAAGGCAACACTATAAGTGTGCACTGAACAACACCAAGCCTCCTAACCGAGACTTAGAATGATCCGAAGAAAAGGTGAAACAAGAAACCACCTTTCAAAATACTACAAGTCGAGATTTTGAGAAAGAAGTCTCAAAATCTCAAAATCTCGAGACAAGTGATAAAATAGTTTTCTTTTTAGAAATCACACAGTAAAAATGACCGTCTTGCCCCCGGTCTCCGTCAGTCGCCATCACAGGCTTTTAAAAGTTGAAAATCATTTCAAAGAAGATCTCAAGATCATTTTATAAGTATTAAAACTGTTCGTTTATTCGGGGGTAGGCGAAAACGGGTTTTTCCTTTTAAATACAAAAGTTTACTTTCAAAACTTAGAAAACACCGTTTTCGAAATGACAGCCAAATAAGTGAAAACAACTCCACAGAATCAAATGACAACACCAGGAAAAGGTTCGGCACCACGCCGTAACCGACAACTCAAGAAATGACATGTAAGTCAAAGACTACGTACTGGCGTACAAAACACAGTACGAGGAATGCTTAGAGAAATTAACTAAGCACTAGAAACCACGCTACAGTACCCTAAGTACTTAATAGAACTCACCTCAACCATAACCTCTTCTCATCAATCAACATCTCACACAATCTCATCACCTGCCTTCTCTAAGGCATCAATCCTTAATTGACACTAAAATTAATCTCGGACCTCAAATCTCTAACAAGGTCACATAGCCAGCCAAAATCACCAAACTACTAACCACAATCACCAGACTACTAACCATAGTCACAAGACTGCTAACCACAATCACATGGCTACTAACCATAATCACAAGGCTACTAACCATAATCACAAGACTGCTAACCACAATCACAAGGCTACTAACCACAGTTACAAGGCTACTAACCATAATCACAAGGCTACTAACCACAATTACAAAACTGTTAACCACATTCTCTAAGGCATTACTCCACCTCAACTCAACCTCAATTCTACAATCCATCTCTAACTTCAACTAACCACAGAAGTCGCCAGACCAATATACTTAACCTCCCCTACGGGCACAAAAGTATACAACACAAGTATAAGGATATACGCCTCGTTTATACTTTAATAATTACTGCTTTTAAATTCCCGTTTTCACATTTATCACTTCCAACTGAGCATTTTATAAAATGAATTCATTTTGCATATTCATAAATAATCATGCTACAACATATATATATATACATATCAATAAATCTCATGATGATATGCAACGCACCGTACTCACAGACCGCCTGTAGTACACACACACAAAAACACACCCTACTAAAGGGTCCTGGATCATTCTCCACCATTCCCCTAAGTCTGCAGCTCACTAGGGAATGTGGACTCATCGAACCGTCATTCCCAAGTGCTTTACTGCACTTTATCCGGGAATACGTCACCACGACATAGTCGAGCACATAGGGCCTTGGACTACGTGTCCTTCCCCTATCGTCTTAGTTTCTCAGAAGATTAGTTCCGCGGGAAGCGAGAAGCACCCCCTGGCCAGTTGTTTCGACGATCCAAACACAAACGTCTACTCGTGCCCCACGCACAAAGGAAGTAGACCACACCAAATGAATCTCTCTGCAAATGGTGAAATCATGCAATACATGCACCAACACCCATGTCTCACAATACATGGTGTACACAAATAAATCATGTCCAACATAAATATGTAATGCATCATATTTATGCAAAATACCCACATGGTAATATATAAATCTCATAATCTCTGTACATGCTTTTAAAAATATATTAAGACATTTAAATCATATGAAAATAATTTCATATACCATTCATGTTCTCCAAAAATATATTTTCTTTAATTCTTTAGAAAATATTTCATTTTCAATTAACATGCCTTTTTAAAATAATTTAAATAATTATTTCACGTATACCAGAAGGATCCTAGCATATCGTCTAAGCTTTACAAATCTCTAATAACCCATTTAAATTCGTAAGGATTTCTAAGCCGTCCATTCTTATTTAATTTAAATAAGAATATTATTTAATCATATAGGAATAATTTAATAAATTTTCTTAAATTAATTCCTAAGTCCCATTCTAATCCTAAACAATTTATAGATATTTAAGCTAGCAATTTAATATATCTATAATAAATTAAATAAGGGTTTTGCACCCCTAAACTACTTCAATAATGCGGAGTGAGAAATATAATTTCCCACCTAATTTATACGTTACCGAATAGTCTGAACAGCGGCGCCCGAATATGAAGCCCGCCGACCAAAATCGTCCAAAAACTATTTCGAATATATCGAAATGTCCGTCTCGACAACCTATATGATATATATGAAGCCCATTAATAATCGGTTAATTAATTGGGTTAAATCTAAAATACCCCAAACGAAATCTATAACCTATAAATGCGATTTCCGGGCAAACCATTTATCCTAAAATCACGAAATTAATATATATCGAATACCATGTATATACGGAGCTACTCACCGAAAATCGGCTCAAACCGATCACCGGAAGGTTGCCGAAAAAATGGCCGAAGCTCCAGCCGAGTTCGCCCCTGTCCACGCGTCCACGCGCGGCTGCGCAGACGTGGCCTCGCCCTTGCGCCACCGTGCGCGACTGCCAGACCACCACCACCGGACCACTATGCCGTAGCCGCCGCATCGCCGCCCAGCCCGGTCGCCGACCCTAGCCCCAGCCGCGTCCGCCACCAGCTGCGTTTCCCTCCAGCCGGCCGTTCACTCTCTTTCTCTCGCCGGCGTTCATGGAGGTGAAGGTGGAGCAGCTCGATCGTGCGCCATGGAGAGGAAGAAGATGCAGAGGTGCGGTCGTCCATCAGGTCTGTGGTAGCAGGTGAAACGTGAAGCAAAGAAGAGCAGGTCTGTGGTAGCGTATACATATATACATATATATGTACTAATTGCTCAACTAACCCCCAACTTCTCTATAATTGCCAAATAACCCCCACATCAATATATATATATATATATAATTAAATATATATATATATAATAAATCCCACAATTATCGGAACGCCCAGACATAATTTCGTAAGCCCGAAATAATAACGGAACGTCCAATTAAAATTATATCGGGGTAGAAACCCAAATGTCAGAACACTTAAACAAGCCCGACCAATTAAAATGTGTCGTCCTCCAATCGAGACACTAATCATTAAACGTAGAATCGAAACCGCGTAGTCGAGAATAAGAATTCGCGTAGTGTCGTCCAGCCGACTTTAAAACTAAACGCGAAAAATTTACAGGTATCAAATACCAAGAATAAATTATACGTCACGAACAAGTGACGTCATTAATGAAATTAAATTAAAATTAATTTCAGGAAAAAGGAATATAACACGGGGTGTTACATGTACCATCCTTTGGATAATGTTATAGGATTTGTTGATCCGATAATGGTGACACAGAGAAAGGCTAGGAATGAGGTTTCGTATGCATGCTATACATCTTCTTTGGAACCTAAAAATGTCAAAGAAGTTTTTCAAGATACTGAGTGGATAAATGTTATGCAAGAAGAACTTCAGCATTTTGTTAAGAATGATATCTGGTATCTTGTGCCTAGACCGAAAGAGATAAATGTGATTGGTACCAAGTGAATTTTCAAGAATAAAAAATATGAAAATGTTATAGTGGTTAGGAATAAGGCTAGGCTTATTGCTCAAGGATATACTCAGATGTTTGGTATTGCTTGTCATCTTGGATTTAAGTTGTATCAGATGGATATGAAGAGTGTATTTTAGAATGGTGTTTTCATGAGGAAGTATATGTGGAGCAACCCAAAAATTTTGAAGATCCTTATTGTCTAGATCATGTTTACAGGCTAAAAAAGGCTTTGTACAGGCTAAAGCAAGCTACTAGAGCTTGGCATAAAAGGTTGATTGATTACCTGTTAGGGACAGGTTTTACTCAAGGGGGAGTGGAAAAAACACTATTTATTCAGAAAATTTAGAGTGATACAGTTGTTACTCAAATCTATGTTGATGACATTTTGTTTGGATCCACTTCTGATAAGTTTGCTCATTATTTTGGAGATCAAATGAAACATGAATTTTAGATGAGCATGATTGGTGAATTGAACTTCTTTCTAGGGCTTCAAGTTAGACAATTAAGTGAGGACATTTTTGTTTCTCAAACTCGTTATGACTTGGAATTGGTGAACAAGTTTGGTTTGGAAAAGTCTAAGGATGCTCGCATTCCTATGAGTACAAGGTTTAAGCTTAGCTTGGATACTAAAGGTAAATATGTCAATCCTACACTTTATAGGAGTATGATTGGGAGTTTGTTGTACTTGACTGCCAATCGACCTGACATAACGTTTAGTGTTGGTTTGTTTGCACGTTACTAGGAAAGTCCTAAGGAATCTCATATTACTGCTGTGAAAAGGATTATCAAGTATGTTAAAGGGATAATGAATTACAGACTGTGGTATCCATCAGGTACTAATACTGATATCACATCATTTTCTGATGCTATTTGGGCTGGTAATGTTGATGATAGAAAAAGTACTAGTGAAGGGTGTTTTTATGTTGGAAATTGCTTAGTTGCTTGACATAACAAGAAACAAAATTGTGTTTCCCTTTCCACTGCTGAGGCTGAGTATATAGCAGTTGGTAGTTGTTGTACTCAGGTTTTGCGGATGCGTCAAATGTTGCAGGATTATGGTTTTTCTCAAGGTACAATGACTATGTTCTGTGATAACACGAGTGCAATAAATATTTCTAAAAATCATGTTCAACAATCTAGGACAAAACATATAGATATTCGACATCATTTCATTAGTGATCTTGTTGAAGATGGTATAGTGTCTCTAGAGTTCATATCCATAGATTCTCAGTTAGCAAATAACTTTACAAAGCCATTGGATTTTCAAAAGTATGTTAGTCTTAGGAAATCTTTTGGTATACGTTCTTTGGAATAAATATCTTTTTATCTATCATTCTAGGAACACATTGCATTTTTTTCCTAGAATTGATAAGTATTCATGTATTTGTATTACCATTATTCATGCATGCATTTTATTTTGAAATAAATGACAATAAAAGTTTTGAAACTATTGAGCTTGGCTAGAGTACAAAAATTGTTATATTTTACTCTATTTTCACATTTTGTTATCTCATTATGTATATGTGAAGTAGAGATATCAGTCTGACCTAAAATTTGGCATGATTATTTTATGTTACAAAACTTTAATCTTAGGTGTTATTTACTTCGGTGATGATTATGATGCCTGCTGAATCTATTAATTTTTTTATTTAACCTGAAGTGGTATGAAGGTTCATGAGCTATGCTAGAATGGTCTGTGAATGAAATATTTTTTGCATGTGTATGAATATTGTGGTGATATTGAGAAAAAATGAGATGTTTAAAATATCAAAAATGTAAAATGCAGTTCTTCAATCTGAGTAACCGGGCCTCTTGCATCAGTAAGCATTGAGTGTTCGCGTAAAAAGGGTAGAAGACTAATGAGCATAAATCCCATGGAAGAAGCTCGGGCCCAGTTGGTCAGGACTAAAAATCCTTGCTGGAAAGTCCGTAGCTTAGAAAGACAAAAAGGGATATGGTGAAAAAGTGGAAAAGATGAGATGGAGGAAATTGTATGACCAAGAGAAAGTATCTTTTTGTTTTTTCCTTTTTAGTTTGGATTTTGGATTGAATTATCATCACGGTTTGTGGGGAGATTATCAACTTTAGTATGTCTTGTTTTCATTTTACCTTAGTACTTGCACATGAGAATTTTCATATATATATTTGTAAAACTTGACTTGTGCATTATTGAGTTTACAATGTATGTGTGCTGATTTTCTTCTATACCGTGTGTATAATGGTCGAGTTAAATCTGAGAATATGACGTGTTAATGATTGGCTTTGTGTCTCTACTGCCTTACTCACAGATTTATAAAAACAAAAATATTTTATTTTATTTTTATTCATGACATTTTGCATTCATGCATTAGTAGTAGGGTCATGCATAGTAGAGATTTCTGTTACCCTAATAAATTGAATATGATATGATAAAAGTTCTATATCTTGGTGTTTTTCATTGACTACTTCCTTGCATCTCTCTACATTGTTGCTATGACATATACTCTCTTTGCATGACATTTCAGTGACAAAAAGGGAGAGAAATATTAAGTGAAGGGGAGAGAAGAGATTGTTTGGTTAAGATTGTTTGATTATTTCAGAAGGAGAAGTGTTTAACAAGGGGGAGAATAATGATCATTATGTGTGCATTGTTCACTACAAGAAATCGGACTTTTAGCGACGGTCCTTTAGAGACACTCTCAAGAACTGTCGCTAAAAGTCCATTTTTAGTCACGAAAATTTTAAATTGTCGCTAATACACATATTTTTAGCCACGGACTTTAAAACCGTCGCTAAAGGTCATATTTTTAGTCGCGAAAATTTTAAACTGTCGCTAATACGCATACTTTTAGTCACGGTTTTTCAAACCGTCGCTAAAGCTGAAAAACCGTCACTAAAGGTCATTTTTTTTAGTCACGGAAATTTTAAACTGTCGCTAATACCCATATTTTTAGTCACGGACTTTCAAACTGTCGCTAAAGGTGCAAAACCATCACTAAATATCATATTTTTTAGTGACGGAAATGTCAAACTGTCGCTAATACTCATATTTTTAGTCACAGATTTTTAAACCATCACTAAAGGCACAGAACCGTCGGTAAAATCCATATTTTAAGTCATGAAAAATTAGAACCATCCTAAATGGTAAAAACAAATGAGGGAGTCTTTACCGCGAACTAGTTGCGCTTAAAAACAAATAAAATAAAAAATATGTATGTCTTTTAGTGACATTCTGAACAGTCCTTAAAAGACTATATTTTTAGCGACAGTTTTATCAAACCATGCCAAAGGACTCTTATCTTAGTCATATTATTTTTTAATCGTGCCAAAAGCCACTGAAATTATTAGTGCCAAAAGACTCTAATCTTAGTCATATTATTTTCTAATCTTAGTCATATTCTTTAGGCACAGAACAATTTTATTTTTTTGATTGATTATGAGAAATGGAAATTACTAGAACAACAAAAAATAAAATTTTAATTAACAATTTATACAAATATTTTAGAAGTAGTTGCTCCATATACGAAACAAGAACCTAGGCATATAAAGAAAATTATATGATCTGTATGTGTGTGACTAAAAAAGCTGTATATGTTGTGTATAAAGTACTAATTATATGCTTTCATGAAATTGAATTATAAATTTGCACAAATGAACTCAAGTTCATGAAATTTAATTGAGGTTTTACGTAATTGAAGTCAATTTCATGAAATTGTAGTGTGGATTTACTCAATTAAACTCAATTTCATCATATTGTATTAGAGATTTACTAAATTGAAGTCAATTTCACTCAATTGAATCAATTGATTTAGATTTTATTAAACTGAATTGTGAAATTACTAAATTGAAGTCGATTTCACTCAATTGAATTGAAGATTTACATAAATGAACTTAAGTTCATGAAATTTAGTTGAGGCTTTACTTAATTGTAGTCAATTTCATAAAATTGTAGTATGAATTTCCTAAATTGAACTCAAATTCATTGAATTAAAGTTAATTTCACTCAATTGAATTTAAGTTTATAAACTTGAATTGGGAATTTACTCAAATTAAGTCAATTTCATGAAATGGAAGTGTGGAATTACTAAATTGAACTCAACTCATCAATTGGATTTAATTTTATAAACTTGAATTGGGAATTTACTTAAATGAAGTCAATTTCATGAAATTGAAGTGTGGAATTATTAAATTGAACTCAAATTCCTTAAATTGAAGTTAATTTCACTCAATTGAAGTCAATATCATTAAATTGAATGATATTTCAGATTTTAATCAAATACCCCTTCCAGCCAATTTTCATGTCAAAATGACTTAAATTTTTCTCAGATAAATTATAGTTTCACCCCTCTTTTTTGGATATATTATACTTTTGTCCCTCTTGTTTAGATACTTACACTTTCCTCCCTCTATAAATATATATATATATATATATATATATATATAATTCAAAACAATTATTTAAAATTTGAAAAAATATATAAAATTTAATATATATATATAAAATAATAAGAAAAATATATATATATTCAAAAAAAATAATAAATTTTTAAAAAATATATAAAATTTGAGAAAATATATAAATTTTGAAATATATATCTAATTCAAAAATTTCTAAACTATAGGAGTATTGAATTATTTCTATATATTATTAAAACATAATTGTTTTGATTAATTAATCAACTCTTCATTATAGGACTATTGAATTATTTCAATATATTATTATTTATTATGCATTTTAAAATTTAAAATTTGTTTTTATAATATTATAATTATTATCTTATTTTTAAAATTTTGATTTTTTCATTAAAATAATAAAAACAAAATCAGGTAAAACTAATTTGTCAAAAATTCAGACTTTGAGCAACAGTCCTTTGGTAACACTTCTAAGAACTGTCCTTAAAAGACCCTATTTTTAGTCACACTTCTATCAAATCGTGACAAAATCCCCAAATATTAGAAATGTCAAAATTAGGGGCTTGTTTTAGCGCCAACCAGTACCGCAAAAAAGGAAAAATAAAATAAAAAAGCTAATAGAAGCGCCAAGCATTACCGCCAAAAGGAAAAGAAAATAAAAAAAAAACAAAAAAAACCAAACATATATTATACGGAGGAGAGAGCTCCACGTCATTCTTTTGAAGACTAAAGAACACTATTAGATTCAAAGTAACAACTTGTATCTCTCCTCGTCAATATCTATAAACCCTAGCTTTACTGCACACTTCAAACACACCCTCACCGTTCACGGCCTGATCACGTCGCCTGGAGCTCTGGCAAAGTTTTATCCTTCATAAATCGCGACAACTTTGGTCAATATTTTCTTTCTTTGTTCTTATTCTTCCTGTTGTTCTTCCTACAGACATCATATTTTCATCTGTAAGCCGTAAATCATCATCACAAATCGTAATTGTAAATAAGTGTGGAGAGTATAAACTAGAATTAAAATCCAGAGAGTGGTAGTGAGGGAGGAGGCCTTAAATGATGGAAACCCAAGGCCGTAATTGTAAGAAGTTCTTGTATAATGAATTTTAATTGGAGCTATAGTCCTATGACTAAGATTTGTATCTTGAGTGTCTTTCCAATTGTGGGAGATTGAAAGTCCTTGTTGGGGCCATTTATATATTTTGGGGAATGCATAGTCCGACATGGAATTGGATATTCAAGTCCACAAATTCAAGTCTCCACCTTTGCATTTGTTCTCCATCTGCATTTGTTTCTATTTACTGTCTGTTTCTACTGTCTGCCACTCCATATGTGAAAGAGCATTGGTCATATGTTATAGACGTGAGATCTTAATATATAACATTAGGCCTATTCCTTAACAAATTGAATGGCTCGGAAAATTAGTACTATGATGCTAACAATCTATATATTTTGGCCAGTGGCATAATGTTTTCTCATTAGAATCATTAATACCGAGTCATGCTACATATCATCTGGTATCTTATAATCAAAGAATTACATTTCCTAAAATATTCACTCTAATTAAACTGGCGATGCGCATTACACAATCCACCACATCTTTAAGCCCCAAAAATTCTCTCACCCCTAAATCGTCATTACAAAGTCGAATCCATTACATAATCCACCGATTGATTTATTTGTGAAGAATAATAATAAAGAAAATAGCTCTTTCACTCTCTAAAGTTGTAGAAACTTTATCTCTCAACTTATCTTTGTTCACCTGTCTCTCTACAGACGTCATCACTCCATGGATATCTCAGCCGGAACACTGCTTCATTCTTGATGTAATCTTGGTCACAATCCACTGATATGAAACACTCGGGTACAATTAATTATATGTCTCAAATTCTTAAGGTTGATCAATTAATCAAAGAATCACAAGGTTTTATTAATTATTAATTAACTAATTTAATTAATTATTCATTCATTTTAAACAATGAGTTTTTTTTTTTAATTAATTCTCATTCTCTTCCAATAAATTATTTTCTTTGTTGGTCTGCGCTCATAAACTGAATGAAGAGTAATTTTAATTTCAATTCAGGTTATTCGCAAGAATTGAACAGTCTGATAGGGAAAATACAACGTGTGTGTGAGTAGGTGGGTGTGGGTGTGGGTGAGAGAGAGAGACCTGACACTCATTTTAGTTATCAGCTTCGATTTTGGGTGGTTTTTAAGGTTCTTATAGTTCCGTTTTTACTTGTTGATATTTTGTTGGGCTAAACAAGACTCACTCTAGTTATCAACTTCAGTTTTGGGAGGTTTTTAAGGTTCTTATTGTTCCTTTTTTACTTGTTGGTATTTTGTTGGGCTAAACAAGACTCACTCTAGTTATCAGCTTCAGTTTTGGGAGTTTTTGAGGTTGTTATAGTTATTTATTCACTTGTTGATATTTTGTTGGGCTAAACAATACTCATTTTAGTTATCATCCACTTTGATTTTTGGGAATTCTTTTAGGTTTTTATAGTTCTTTTTTCACTTGTGGACTAATTTTGTTGGTCTAAACATGACTCATTATGGTTATTGAATAACATTTTTTTTTCCTAATCTTGCAGAAGGTTTCTAGATTTGTTGATTGTGTTTAATTCATTTGGCTGGTAAGATTTTTTTTCTTACATCTCATTTTATTGATTAATTTTCTAGATATGTTTTACATTAGTTATATATATATTCATGTTATGAAAACAGTCCTTCGTGTGTTAATTAATATAAGTTGTTATAGTAATGGTTTAGTGGTAGTTTGGTTCTGAAGCTGCATGAGTACTTTGCCATAACACCAGCCTATTTCTTAGTAACTGGTATTTGTATCAATATTCACACACAAATATATTATAGTCCTTGCAATTAGCGTAGTGTTTAAGACTAATATATAGGAAACAAACTCCAAAAATAAAAGAAAAAATTCACAGTTTTCATGACAACGTGATAGTCAGAAACAATAAATGTACAAAGATGAACGAACAAATCTCAGCCAAAAAAAGAAGGAATAGAAAATTACCACAAAAATTCCATGGAGTACTTTCATAAAATTTGAATGAAGATTCCCCATAATGAAATTGCTGCCAGTATGATTTAATATAATCATTCTTTTCTTGATAGATAACAAATATTCTCATTTCAGTAAGCATGTGAACCACAAATTCTTATATGGTGGTGGTGGTTGGCCTTTGAGCGTCTTTCTGTCACTTGATTTGAAGCCTTTGATGGTGGAACTTACTTTCCCCCAGATGATAATTTTGGAAGACCTGGGTTTAAAACTGTACTTAGGTAAGGACATTTTGGTCCATAAGTCTAAATTTTTGTGGTGGAATCTTTTAGGTCCATATAAATGATTATTCAGTTGGATTTTCTAATTTTAATGCCTTTTCTATATTCCACTTTCATATTGAATTTATTCACCCTTTTTCTTTATACTTTTCTTTCCCATTCACTTAATCACTTTCCATGTCAGAAAGGTGAAGGAGGCTTGGGATAGCAAGAAAGATGTCCTTGTTAAGAGTTGGACATATGCTATAGAACAACTGTTGGAAGCGTTGTTTGCTTCTGCAATCTCAAAGAAATTGCCAGATGGACTTCCACAAACTGCATTGACCCTAGGTGGGGAGCAGGTATTCTTCTTTATCAGTTGTTGTAGTTTGGAAATTCATTCGAGTAAACTATAACTACACCTTTGCTTTCCAATGTAGTATAGATGTATAATGTGTGCTTTGTATGTACCGTGTCTCCAAATACGTCAAGCTTAGTCCCCATGGTCTCGTACTTGGAGTCCAGAGACAATGCCTTACTGAACTTGACTTACCTATCTTGCATCACAACCTAGGAAAACCTGAGATATCTCCACTATAATTGTGCTTGGCTGTAAATTTTGTGTAGGAATATCTTAGTTGGGCACCATAAGGTCTATTGCAATTTCATGCCTCTTGTACAAATGATTTAAACTTCTAAACATTTATTTCACTGGTGGAATATGCTTTCCGCAAGCTTTCACTGCAGTAGCTTAAGGTGGTGGAACGAGTTCTCTTTCACGTGAAAATGATTCAACATCATTAAAGTTTCTTTCACTGGTGGAATATGTTTTTGTTATATATTTTTTTGTGTGTTGATCACTATATGCTTGAGATGGGATCCAAAATTTATAATTTTTCTTATTGTGGTTGAGTGGTGTAGCTCATTATTATTTCTCTCTCCAAAGAACCATTTGGTGATCTTTTGCTCTATGGGTTGTCTAAGAGCTGGCCTATTCATGCTTACATTTCTTATCCCCCATAGATGTATAGTAACTCCCTATGTATGTTTTCTCCTCCCGATTGAGGAGAAAATCATTGACAGTTGGGGATTGATAATTGCACTTAGGTGTTGTTTGATAAAATTACAAATTTGTATCGAAAATTATAAAAGCCGAGAAAAACCTTCATTCGTCATCCTCATGGAAGCAAATCCATAGGAAGTAGAGACCCCCTTTGACCACCTTGCCTTGGGATAAAACTTCAAAGTCAAAGGGTCAATGAACTCATAACGTTGAGAGGATCGTTGGTTATTTTGGCCTTGAATACTAACAGTGCAAGTCGATCCGTCTCATTCCCTCCCAGTATTGAGGCTGCTGTTGTGTTTGGAAAGCTTTCATGCATCAAGAACAAGCAATATACAACTATAACATATATAGATGAAACATTGTGAAGTACCCCTGATATGCTTAACTCATGCAAGCAGAAATCCCCATCTGAGTGAATATTGTACTCTAGTTCCTGCAGATTAGATAGTAACAACAATAAGTAAATAATAAACTACTAATGCCTAGACTATAGTCTATAATGGGAGGATTATAATACTGTACCTGAGGGCTGCTTCTATTTCATTTCTAAAACGAAGAGCGTCAGCCATTGCTCGACACCTCAGTCTTTGGATGGAAGGCATAATGGTGCTCGCCAAACGAGAATCAGTACGGGTAAACTCTAGTACTTTATGTTTTATCAAGATTGGTACAAGCTTGTATTGTACATCTCTTTTGAACCATCTTCACATGTTATCAGATAACCTGTTCAGATTAGAGTGATGCAACAATTTTGATAAATAAAAGGCCAAAATTGTTCCACCCTACATATTGCAATGTCCTTCACATTGTTCTTCTTCCTCTCTTCATCAAGCTCATAATAAACTTGTAACATTGGATATAGAGTTATTAGCAAATTGTATTTAGTATCAGTACCTACATAGGGATAAAAAAATCCACCCCCCCCCCGCCCCCAAAAAAAGTTGAAGAAATTCAAGTGCATGACATACAATAACTTTGATGCTCCACAAGATTCAATAAAACATATAATAGTCTTAGTTTTCACTTCTTTTTTAATTCCCGGTTGACTTCATAATCTCATGTTCCTTTAATTCATATCAGTATATATAATTGACATAAAAGGCATGCTTATTCTGTATTTATATAGGTATACAACCATCAAGTGGGAGTTCAATGAAACCTACTGTCTACAAAGTATATCATATATTAGGTCAAGCCTTATTCTATTGTGTAAGTACTACATGTCAATTATATATACTGATATGAATGCAGACTGTTACACACCTTCTCAGATGGTAGTTGAGGCTTTGAATTGGTTTAGTAATGTATCTAGTCTGGTGCCTAACATTGCTAAGAGTTTGCATTTTGCTTCTAAAATTTGGTGTTTGAACTAAATATAACAGTTATTATTTTGCTTTTGAAATTCTTTTGGCAGGATGAAATGATGGAGAAGAAAACACAAGTTTCTCAAAATTCTGATGGTACTAATGGAGATGGAGATGATGTCGGGATACTGCTTGAGCATATCAGTGTGAGGAAAAGATATCCCCGTGGGCTGGGACATGGTTACAAAGTTCCAAGTCGTCAACGTGCATCATTGTCTTATGAAGAAATATGGCGAAAGAGAGCAGAAAAGGCTGAGGAAAATAACATAAACATGGCGGGGGAACTAGCACAAATGCGGGAGCAAATGGAGAAAATGTCCAAAGTGCAAGGTATGTTGCTTGCTAACCAGAACAAACCTTCAACTTGGTATCTTCAACTTTTCCAGCAACCTCAATTAAATTCCCAGCAACAAGTGAGACCAATGTTTCAATGTCCGCCATCATTCATGTCGCCGACATGGTTCCAGCATTCTTAACAACAACAATCACCACCACGTCTTCCTGAATGACCAATATAAACACATCTTAATTAGTAAGACAACTCTTATTTTTTTGAGGTCCTTTAGGTGGTCTTGAATCTTTGTCATCCTTATTTTTTGAAGTCTTTTAGAATGATTTGTATAGCCTCAAATGCTTTTGATATAATGTTTCTTTTGACATTGAAGCTTTATTATTAGGATTTATTTTTTATACAAGTGTTAGGATAAACAAAGTTTATATAAATACATAAGTTATTTCATTTTTATGCGTGGTTGAGAATTTATATTCTTAGAAAATTAAAGTGATCAAATGATCAAATATATAAAAATAAAAGCACAATTAGCAACGGTATGACTGTGGAAAATACATTCTTAAAGCGTCACTAATATAACATTTTTTGGTAAAAAGAATAAGGTATTAGGGACGGTATGACTGTTATTAAAACCTATTAGGGACGGTATAACCGTTGTTGATACAATAATATTGGCAACAGTCTAACCGTCGCTAATAATACTATTAGACCGTCCCTAATAATAGTACTATTGGCGACGGTCTATGGAGATGGTGTAGACCATCGCTAGTAATAGTACTATTTGGCGATGGTGTAGACCGTCGCTAATAATAGTACTATTGGCGACGGTATAAAATAATCGTTGCTAAAAACCTTTTGTCATGCAAGTTTTAGCGACGGTCTTTTATGAGCATTAAGGACAGTTTTTGAACTTTTAGCAACAGTTTGGACTGTTGCTAAAAGCGAGATTTCTTATAGTGGTTATTATGATTTTCTGATGATCATTATGTTGGTTTATGTCTATTTTCCACACTTGCGTTTAATGGTTTGTTCAGTGTGGTGGTTACATGATTGGTCGTCATGAAAGCAAGGTGACAATTTATATCTATGTTTGTTGATGTGTGTTCATAGGTGTAGATGGTATGTTATTATTTGTGAGGTTATATTGTAAAACATGGTTCTGTCTCAGAAATGCCAATGGGGAGATTGTAAGAACATTTATAGTATTATTTGTGTTTGGCTTGTTCTAAACATTAACCATGTTGAGTGAATTGTCATGTTGAGAGTTTTGTGTATTTGCAATAAGAGTTGTTAGTATGTTCGTTTTTATCTCGACAAAGAAGTCAAGGGGTGTGTCAAAGCATAGAAAGCTACCGGAGGGCAAAATTGTCATTTCCAAACATCATTGCTTCACCGGAGGGCAAAAATGTCATTTTCAGACATTATGACTTCATCCAAAAGCATCTGAAGTTCAAGATGACCAGTCTAGCTCAAATATGAAAAAATTACAAAAGATGCAACATACCTACGTTGTAAGAGGCTAAAACAGGACAAATTGGCTCTGATCTACACTGTGGTTTTGAAGCTGGGAGGAGACCCTAGGCTCTAGACCTACGCCCTAGACCTATACCCAAGCGTAGGTCCCAATGCTTGGTCACGTGATCACTTATGATGCAGGATTTTTTTCGGGGTGCTTTCGGATTTTATTAGTTTGGTCCCTACTTCGAGTTTTTAAGTGATCGACAACTTCAGACCTCTACGTATAGGCATATACACATATTTACATCAGGTTTTTTAGGATTTATCAAGGTATTGTGAAATTATGTAAGAGGTCAATGTTAGGGTTCTCTATGACTAGGTCTATAAATACCAAGGTTTTACAAGAGAGGAGCCTAAGTCTTTAAGTGATCTCTGCCGTATTCTATCATTCATATTCTTCTACAGAGATATAGATATATAGAGAGAAAATATCATTGAGTAGTTAGATATATACAAGTTCTCTCTTAGTTTTGGACGTTTTCAATCGTGCTTCTACATTGACGATTTCTATGGACGATTGAATGGTATAGTTGTTGAAAAATTCACACAATATTTATTGCAACGAGGTTGCTTTGATCCGTTCGTGTACGAAGCAATTCAAGGATTTCAAACCGCGAGTAAAGAAAGGAAAATCAGGCGTGATTTGTGAGTCTCTCATAGTGTCTGGCGGAGCAAGCGTGCTTCGTGAAGTGCGAGTCATTCAAGGGTTTTAGACAACGAGTAGAGGAAGGCATATCAGGAGTGATTGTAAGTCTAAAACTCTTATAGAGTCTGCAATTATTGATTCATAGTGCATCAGTACCTGAGTGAACCCGTGGTTGTTTCCTTGGAACGTTTCCTTGGTTTTTCCACGTATAATTCTTTGTTGTCTCTTGCCTTATTTTCTTCACTATATTGATGTTTGCTTGATATTGCTCGATAGATCTATTTTTGGAATTAAATTGAAAAATAAGGTTTGGAACTAATTAAAATTAAATTTATGCTAAATTATTTTAATTGATCATAAAATCGGCAAAAAGCCTATTCACCCCCCCCCCCCCCTCTAGGCTGTTTTCACTATCGTCTAGGTAATTTCAGTAAGCATTTTTGCTTGACTTTTATATCAATCCACAAGATCTCTTGAGTTATTCTTGATTATTCAACTTACTAAACATAACTCAAGTAGACATTATATCACCACATTCAATTGTTTGTTATCATCAAAATGTCTCATTTACCTATGGTTGAAAACCTTGGGTCAACACCAATTATACACTACGAGTTCAGTTATGGCCACTGATCAGAGCTGAATGTTGTGTATTCTAGCTCCCTAACTAAGTATTGTTAGGTCTTATCATCACATTACTTTATATTTTTATCCAGTTTATGTATTTAAGTGTGTTTTAGGTGCTTAACGTGGAAAACGACGATAAATGGATGAGTAAAAGGAAGAGAGAGCCATAACATGGTGTCTTTCTGAGGACTCAGCAATGGTCGTAGGACTGTGTAGGGAATATTCTTCTCTCGGGGTCATGTGTAGTAGTGTGGAATTGAGGTGATGTAGTGGGTTGTTCAAGGACGAGGGATTGTGGTGCGGATTCACAATCACGTAGTGTCTTAGGGATTTGTACGATAAAATATAGGTAGAGCATCATTTCTCAGGGATGGTGAGCTTACTTCTCATGGTTGTGTGCTACATCCACTATCGGTATTTTCTTTCTTATGGCTCATAGGTTTCATGCTTTATGCATGACAATGATCATTTCACTGGTCGGAATCATTTGCAGCTGGTCCACAGTCCGAATTGTTTCTTTCCACATTACAGTGGTGTATTAGCTTCATGCAAGGCAGTGGGGATCCACATGATCTGGTTTTGCGTATTTAGAGCATGGTTAGGGTTGTTTTCCTCTATAGGTGTATTCCTAGGATATTTTGGTTGTGGTTTGGCGTGGTGCAGATCTTGGGAGCTGTAATTGAGGATGAGTAGTTCACATGTAGATCGGGGTATGTGGTGGGTTCTATTGGAGGTCTCGGCGGCATATATGCCCTGGTGAGATAAGAGATTGCACTTAGAGTATGAGGGTATTACCGCTAGGTTGGTACAACCTTATGGTGTGTGATCTAGGTGTTCGGGGTTTCCCTATTGAGTATATTTTACTCACCCCATTTATTTATCATTTTCACGTATGGAGCTGGTTAAGATTGGCTCATGTGCAGTTATAGTTCGTTGGATACTGTTATGTAATATCCGGTATTTTCGTGTCTAAATTAAAACTTTTATTAATGATTAAGTGTTTACGTGATTATGTGTTTATGTGCTTAACATGACTATCGTGTTCTACATGATAATTAAATTCGTAAGTTGCATGTTATATTTTCATTTTGTAATATATAAAAAATGTCAAAAACGATTTTGAGAAGTTGAGACTTGAGGGCGTTTTGGTTGATAGGTGTCGAATAATGTCCATTATAGGTTCCTAACTCAGTATTGTTAAGTCTTATCATCCCATTACTTGGTGTTTTTTATGCGGTTTGCATATCTAAACTTGTTTTAGGAGCTTAATGAAGAAAATAACCAAGGATGTGTTTGTGTTTACCCGAAAAGAGAGAAAAATAGGTGTTTTCAAGCAAAAATTGTCTCCCGGAGGGAAAAATTTATATTTTTTAGAGCCAAAACTTTGGGAAACATAATACCGGAGTCGAGGGGGCTCAAACGGAGGAAGAATTGGAAAAAGTAATTTTCATGTTTTTCCTACACATGAGCTACGCAGACAGTAAGCAAAATGCGGCTAGAATCACCATTTCTACGCATGAGCTACGCACATGGCTGGGGAGCTACGCATAACGCCTACACATGAGCTATGCTTAAGCATTGGTCAAGAATTTCAGTTAACTTTAGACGGCCAAATCTCAGTCAAAACATGTTCAAATTGAGTGATTCTTGAGTATAAACTTAAGAGTTTGAAGTCAGCTTTCCTACAAGCTAAAGTATGCCTCAATCAAATTTTTGTAGCTCTCATTATGATAAAAATTGTGAGACGTGTCTGTAGGAAAAAATTGAAAAAACTATAGATTTGGCCAAAATCTAAGTTTGACCCGAATTGATCCTTTTGACCTGGGATGACTTTGTGTTTGACTCCAAAACTTCCAAGCATGTGTATAAGGTGTATCTACATCGGATTAAAGGGGTTTGGTTCAGAATTGAGGAGAAACACATCAAAGAGGAATCCTATTCCAAGCGGGACAAGTCTAATACAAGTAGGATTCTTCTCAACTTCTTCAATAAATACCAAGGCCTGATTCAGAACTAAGAAGCTTCTAAATACATAATTTTCAAAGCACTATATTTAGAGATTTACCTCTTGTGGAGAAGGGAGCCATTCAAGACCTAGAGATTTGGAGCAGAAGATCATGGAGGGCTTTTCTACATCAACGATGCAGTCTCCTTCCACCATGAGCAACTAAACCGGTATCTAGTGTTTTCTAGAAAAACCCTAGCCAAGTAATATATTTATTTATTTGTTTCAATTGTAACGAGGGAAAACTGAAGAACACACGTGTGATGATTGTGTAGATCTGATACCGTAGTGACATAATATAAAGGGTCTTATATTTATTCTATTATTATCTTAGTTTGAATGAATGTATTATCTCAATCAATCATATTTATCTGGTGTTCTCTAACATATCATGATTTTCTACACAATGGTGTTGAACACTCGAAACCCTAGGTTTACACAGGTCATGCCTCGACGAGATGATATAGACATGTTTTAGTTTAATTTCATGATGTAGGAGCAGATTAGAGGAAAGTAGATGGCATGCACTAATCACACTCTGTTCGGAGATGAGTTGTAGCGAATTCGGTGGACGGTATCCTTTTTGGGATGTATTCGACTATTTGCGGTACAATCTTAATCATGGGTGATAAATCGCCCTCTTGCAATTGATCAAGTAGATAACTATATTATGTGGTTAGTGGTGGAGTAAGAAAATCCTAGTTTTTCTCTACTTTGAATCACAAACACAATTTAATTCTTATTTTTAATTAGTTTTCTTAGATCATAGATTTCAAACCAAACAAATACTTTTTTCAAAACCATAATTCAGTACTTTTAGATTACTAGAGTGAATATATCCAACTCTTTGGGGGATCGATATTCCCTTTCTCAAGTCAAACTGTACTATAATACGATTCGTGCATTTGCGATAGGTAAAACCTTGTCATCATAATGGACTGTTCTTAAGTATTATTTTTAACCCCGATTGACGCTCATCGTGTTTTTGGAGCCGTTGCCGGGGACTTGGCAATATTCTTAACTTTAGTAGTTTAGTAGAATTTAGTTATTATAGTGTACTTAAAGTTGAATTTTTGTGTGATTGACAGGTATACTGAAAAGCGCAAAGGGAATTAGTGGAGCAGTGAAGATTGCGTCGTTGGACCACTTATGAGTTTTAGTATAGCTTAATTTTACGCATGATTATAGCTTTTTTTCCTGTCCATAGTTAGAATAGTTTAGAAGTAGTTAGTTTTATTTTTAAATAAATGTAGATTGCGTACACTAATTCGGTGAATGTTCCATATTATAATTCATACAATCCGGATTGGGTAAATTATCCCAATTTCCAATACCAACAATCAGGCATAGGAAATTCATATCAAAGCTTTAATGAGGATTCACGATATTTTGATCATGGATTAGGTTATCGACTGTATAGTTAATATTATTATCCTCAACCATCTAATAAATTCCAATTTGAAGAGTGAAGTGCATATTCGTGTCCGGAGCCATTGTCTTTTGAAGATAAATTCTTAGCATCTTTGAGCAAAATCGAAGCAACCACTCAAATAATAGAGACAATTCATACTTTCCGAACATTGAAAATCCTTAGCACAGTTTCAATAGAAGCCAACAACCATTCAATACTTAGGATTCTCAATCTAATAATACCCAATTATTTCGAATCTTCAACCAAGCTCAACCCCAGTTTCAAAATCAAAATCCACCATTGAGACCACCTGATTTTGATGATGAAATGATAAGTGCCTTGACAGATTTTAAAACCCAATCTAACCATCCTCAGATGGCCATCCAATGTCTAAATTCTTATGTCCCACTATTGAACTCTCATTCTCGAGCCTTATCTAGATTAGAAGCTCAAGTAGGGCAACTGGCTGATACTTTAAGATTGAAGGAATTGGAAAATTAAGTGGTAGCTAATTTTAAAGACGAGGAGGACAGTTACAGTGAAATAGAGGAAAACTTTGACACTGAGAGTGACATATCACAAGACGAGTGTGCATAAACTATTCCTTTACCACAAGAGCCAAAAGAGAAACTATATGAACCTAAAGCACTATTTACCCAATGTCTCGAGGAGCCTCGTCTTGAAGATAAACAAGGAGTGGATGAGTACTACGTAATTGACGGGATTGATAAGGTGATAAAAGACCCATTACCTTATTCGTTGATAGAAGAATCGTTGAACAAAAGTGTTAAACATGAGATGAATGTAGAGTATGACAAAACGGAGAAAATATATGACGATTATTAGGTGCTAGATGTCTTGCTCATTACTGAGTGTTCACAACGGACACCATTGAACAATTTGCTTCCCGCCCTTGCACCGACATGTGGTGGAAGTGTGGCGGAGAGGAAGGGTGTTGGATATCCCTTTGCAGCCACGTCGTACCAAAGACGTTAAATATTGGTCCTAGGCTGTGAAAGTTAGTCTCTAGTCTCGATTTGAAAAATAGGTTGTCAGCTAATTTTTGCAATTTCAATTCATAGGATTGTAGGCCCTTAAGGCCAAATCAAAGTTCTTTCATTAAAAAAAAATTCATTCCTTGTGCTATAATGAGTAATAATTTCTGAAAAGCGATGATTGTATTTATTTTCCCCTTGCTATGATATTGGGTATGTGTGTTTTGTTGAATATTTCTACAGGTAGCTTGATTCAAGTTTGGGGGGGAGAACGGACATGGAGAGAGGAAATTCTGGAACTGCGCTTCAAGAGTAACTATATTCTTTCTCATGAGTATGATTGTGAATCACGCAGACATGGTTTAATTTAAGTTTGGGGGGAAGGTATAGTTGGTTATAAGGAATGATTGAAAAAAAAAATTAAAATTTTTTGGTAAGTTTTTTGTTTTAATGCATGAGTGTTTTGCATTACAAGTTGATTGAGTATGTGTTTATGATTTGTGAGTAGTATGTGATTCCATATTCCCGTTCATAAGAGTAATGATTATATTGAGTTAGTGAGGTGATGTGGTTTTACATGGGTAAATGAATTAGTGAAATCGAAACCGAAAAGGACGATTTTGACCTATAAGCACATGCACATGACCCCTACTGTTAAGTTAGTTGATATTTGGGTATTGAGTCGAAATTGTTTTGAATGCTATGAAGAAAAACAAATTATGAAAATGAAAAAAAAAAATAAGTGAAGTATTGGAAAGTCTTTGGAAGTTTAGCCTAGATGGTCTGGATTATTAAGCCTAAAGGGTGCTTTATCACCTGGTGACATAAAGTTGTCTAGCTTGGGATCATTGGCCCAACGTCTGCTAAAGCCACTAGGTTGGAAAAACAAAAAGATAAAAAAAGAAGAAAAATATAAAAAAAGAAAGAAAAAAAAATGAAGTAAAAAACTTAGCAAAATAAGCAAACAATGAAAAGATATGAAAAGTAGATTAATTTACTATAAAGGGAGTTCACTTACACGCTGGAGGTTATCCGGATTGGGAGTAGAGATTAACGAAGTTGTCCACTAATGTGCCTCAGGTGTGTACAAAATATGTGGTTAAAAACAAAACCTTAAGGACGCTAGGTTTTACCCTACGCAAGCGCACGTATCAATTGTAGAACATCAATAGCTTGAATAAGGGATATTGGTCCCACAGAGACTAAGATTGTTCACTTTAACAGTTCAAAAATAATGATTTTTATTTACGAAAAATTATTTCTTTTGGTGGTCGAAGACCAAATTATCTAAATTAACCAAATTATTCTAAAAACTAAAGTAAATTGGTTTATGATTCAAGAGAGAGAGAAAACTAGGGTTTTCATCGCTCCACCACTAACCGCCTAACATAGTTCTATTAATGTAGCAATTCAAAGAGGGCGATCTATACACTGTGAATCAGGTCGTACCGCAAATAGCTAAATACGACTCCAAAAAAGAATACCATCTACTGGATTGCGACAACTCATCTCATGACTGAGTTGATTAGTTCATGTCAATTAAATTACTCTAATATACTCCTAATGCATGAAAATAAACTAAAGCATGTATATCCCAATTCGTTAAGGCATGGCCCGTGTCAACCTAGAGTTTCAAGTTTTATTACCACCAATATGTAAAAAATCATGAATTAAACATCCGAGTTCAAGCCCATAGTGAATAATCATGATTGTGTAAAATAATATATTCATTTATCTAGGACAAGAATTTAGAAAAAATATAAAATTTTGTATCAAGAATAAAAACGGTCTCTTATCTACTACAATCATCACAGTATGGTTACAATTTCCCCTCGTTAGAATTGAAAACAAATAAGAACTGCATTACTTGGCTAGGGTTTTGCTAGAAAAACCCTAGATACCAAGTTAGTTTATCATGGCTGAGGTAAACTACATCTTTGGTGTAGAATAGCCTTGTATAAGCTTCCTCCTTGGATCTCTAGGTCTTGAATGACTCCTCCTTCTGAATGGAATTTCTGCACCTTGACTGTAGCAATAATTCTGAAGGTAAACGTGAAAGAACTCTCTTAACGAACCCCCTTGAACTGATATGAAGCCTTGTATTTATAGACAAAGGGGGAGGCAAATCCTAAGTTCGCCCTTTTTAGTCATTTCACCATCAATCAATCCAAACCCTTATCTCTTATGAATAATATGTGTTTTACACGTACTTTTAGGTATAAGAGTCGCGAACACATCATAGAGTCAAAACGGGGACGTATCAGACATTACAACAAAATTTAGATAATTCTTACCGCACTTACGCCTTAGGCGCAAGTCCTGAGCGTAGCCCCTGAGCATAGAAATTCATATTATGGCCACTTTTTCTTCTCTAGGCGTAGGCTTGGGCGTAGCTTATTCATGAAAACCGTTTTTCTCCACAATTGTGCCAAAATTATCATCTTGATTCCACGAGACTTTTTTATTTAGGTGACGGCTTCAAAAAATGTCATTTTTGCCCTCCGGGAGCCATTTTTGTCTCGGAAACACCTCTTTGACTCTCTTCTTGGATAGAAACGAACATGTACTTGGTCAATTCATCAAAGTTAGCTTTATTTCTTCATTAAACTCCTCAAACATGCTTAAACACAAACAACATAAAAACACCAAATAACGGAATGAAATGACGTAACTATAATGAGTGAAGGGGTCAAAATGTGTAACATGTGACACCTATAATCTACTCTAGTGGGGTCCATTCTCAACATTAATTAGAGATAGTTGTTACTTGGTAGTGAGTGGGAATATTTGTATCCGTGTTATTTTGTATATTGTATCATGACTTAATTACCGAGTGTGTAAATGTATGAATATATGAGAATAAAGAATGAAAAGAAGTTATGGGTAGTATATCTAACCCTCACGAGACTTCATTCTTTTACTAAGTGTTTCCTAGGGGTTTAAAAGGCTTGTTACCCATGCGAAGTGTAATCGGTAACCCTCACGAAAGTAAGGGATTAGTGTAGAGTATTTAGAATAGATAATCATAATGAGATGTTTTCAAAGTTCTCTTGCGAGTTCATTGCTAAAAAAATAATAATATTTAAGTTTGGGGGTGTGATAGGTGTCGAATGTTGTCCATTCTAGGTCCCTAATTCTGTATTGTTAAGTCTTATCATTCAATTACTTGGTGTTTTTTATGCACTTTCTATGTCTAAGCGTGTTTCAGGAGATTAATGAAGAAAATGAGCTAACTTTAGTGAATTAACCAAGGATGTGCTTGTGTCTACCCAAAAAGAGAAGGGGAGTTTTCAAGAAAAAAGTGTCTCCGGAGGGTAAAAACGATATGTTTTGGAGCCGACACTTTGGGAAACATAATAACGGAGTCGAGGGGGTTCAAACGGAGGAAGAATTGGAAAATTTGATTTTCATGTTTTTCCTACGCATGAGCTATGCAGACAGTAAGCAAAAAGTGGCTAGAATCACCATTTCTACATATGAGCTACGCACACGGCTGGGGAGCTACACAAAAGGCCTACGCATGAGCTACGCTCAAGCATAGGGGTCAAGCGTAGGTCTAGAATTTCAGCCAACTTGAGACGACCATTTCTCGATTAGAGCAAGTCTAAATGAAGTGATTCTTAAGCCTAAACTAAAGAGCTTGAAGTTAAATTTCCAAAAAGATAAAGTACGCCTTAATCAGAGTTGTGTAGGTCAGGTTTTGCTAAAAAGAGTAAGACGTGTCTGCAAGAAAAACCTAAAAACTGCAGATTCGGCTAAAAATTCACGTTTGACCCGAATTGATCTTTTTGACCTCGGATGACTTTGTGTTCCACTCCAGTACTTCAAAGCACGTATATATTGTGTATCTACATCAGATTAAGGAGTTTGGCTCAGAATTTAGGAGAAACACATCAAAGAGGAATCCTATTCCAAGCGGGACAAGTCTAATACAAGCAGGACTCTTCTCAACTTCTTCTATAAATACTAAGGCCTAATTCAGAACTAAGAAGCTTCTAAATACATAATTTTCAAAGCACTATCTTTATATATTTACCTCTTGGAAAGGAGCCATTCAAGACCTAGAGATCTGGAGCAGAAGATCATGGAGGGCTTTTCTACATCAACGATGTAGTCTCCTTCCACCATGAGCAACTAAACCGGTATCTAGTGTTTTCTAAAAAAACCCTAGCCAAGTAATATATTTATTTATTTGTTTGAATTGTAACGAGGGGAAACGGAAGACTACACCTTTGATGATTGTGTAGATCTGAGACCATAGTGACTTAATATAAGGGGTTTTATATTCATTCTATTCTTGTCTTAGATTAAATTCATGCATTATCTCAATCAATCATGATTATCTAGTGTTATCTAGCATATCATGATTTTTTACACAATGGTGCTTAGCACCTAGAACCCTAAGTTTACACAGGTCATGCCTCGGTGAGGTGATATAGACATGCTTTAGTTGATTTTCATCTTGTAGGAGTAGATTAGAGTAAAGTAAATGGCATGCACTAATCACAGTTGTTGGCCTTGAAACTTATTTTCGGACAATAATTCTTATTTTGATATTAATAAAACATTTAAAGTGTGTTTGATCTAATATGAATGTGAGCTAAATGTTTTATTAAGAACAGGAAAATGTCTAGGAAAGAATGCAAACATTAAAAGTGATAAGTGACAAAGGAATTCAAGAGCAAAAACGAGAAAGGATAAAATGGTCAACGAAAGGCAAAAGTTAAAGACTCAAGTCCCGGGGTAAATAGGTCGGGGTGTGAATATTGTAACAAGGTATTTTATGTGTTGATTGGTTCTATAAGCTTAAGTAATTAAAGAATCAAACTTAGAACAGAACAAAAATCGAACAAAATCAAAAACCTATGAGTCACCAGTCGACTGGCCAAACAATGGCAGCCGACTGGAAGTGACCCAGTCGACTGGCTCATGGAACCATCCGAATGGATGAAACATAGAGTTTTTAACATTTTTAATTGCCTGAGGCAGTCGACTGGCCATACCCAAGCAACTGACTTGCTCTTGAGGCAGTCGACTGGCATGACAGTTGGGAAAAGTATTTTTAAATTATTGCTTGGAGGCAGTCGACTGGGTACCTCATCTTTTTGAGGAAAAATAATTTTGAAAAATGTTTTTGCCCATCACTTGGTGTTTATTCTTGCCTACTTTTCAAAACTCACTCTCCTACTCTCCTAGAGTGAGATTCACTCTCTAAACCCTAATGTTCACTATATATAGAATGATATGTGGGATTGAAAGAAGTAGTTCTAGCTTCATTTTTCTCTCTAGCACTCTTTGAAAAGTAATTGAAAGCAAGAAGCAAGAAAGCTCGTTTTTCATCTCAAATCTTTTGAAGCTCTAAACTCTAGTTCTTTTTTTTATTCTCTCAAATTCGTTCATTGAATTCATCCTTTGAGAATATGCATCTAGAGTTCTTAAAATATCACTTAAAAATACTTGTGCTTATATTGATCAATCTTCCTTAAAAATGTTGGGGCTTTTGAGTGTTTTTGGTTCTTGAGTGATATATTGATTGCATACACAAAATTGTAATCTTAGGTAATTGAAACCCTTTGGTTCAAGGGAGGATTGTTCTCTTGAATGTGAGACGAGCTCGTTAGTTCGTGTGTAAAGGTTTTGCTATTCCAACTATTAAAGGAAGAACCATAGTATGAGGATTGGAAAGTCTCAAGGAAGGGGATTCTTGAGCCGAGGACTAAGAGCTACCAAAATTCGTAAAAATCACTGTGTCAATCTCTCTATCTCAATCTCTTTATTTTGCTATCTTGCATGTTATATTAATATTGTGTTAATTTGCTAAATCAATTAACTTGAACTTGTCTTTGAAATAATTACTTGATTCTTGAAGTAATTGAATAATTGATATAGCTTGATTTAATTTCTGAAAATATTTAAGGATATCTTTTAAACACCCTATTCACCCCCCTCTAGGGTCAATTATTGACTAACAATTGGTATCAGAGTGTAATCTCTAGTAATTTTAGGCTTAATCGTCTTAGAGAACGATCATGGCCTCAAATTTAGTCACTCACGTTGAAAGGCAATCTAACAATAGCCCCCCATGGTTTGATGGATCTTACTATAGTTATTAGAAGACTAAAATGATAGATTTATTTCAAGCAATTTATTACAAAATTTGGCAAGTTGTAGTTGAAGGACCTTTTGTTATGACCAAAGTGGTAGATGGTAAAACAATTCCTAAATTACCAAATGAATGGGATAATTATGAGCGTAAACTCATGTCTTTCAATGCTAAGGCTAAGGTTAATCTAAATTGTGCTTTAAGTCCAAATTAATTTAATCGTTTATTTACTTGCTCCACGGCCAAAGAAATGTGGGATAAGCTAGAAGTAACTTATGAAGGAACCTCCTTAAGTACGAGAATCCAAAATTGACATACTCATGCATGAATATGAATTATTTTCCATGAAGGATAATGAAAATGTAAATTCTATGATGTCTCATTTTACTAATATTTTGAATGGACTAAAACATCTTGGTAGAATTATTCCTAGATCCGATGCATCACGTAAAGTTCTTAGAAGTCTTTCGGCCAAATGGGATGCAAAAGTGTCGGGCATCAAAGAAGCCCATGACCTCAATACCATGAGCCTTGATGAGATATTTGGGTCTCTTCACATTTGGGAAATTACCCTAAAATCTTGAGAAGAAGACATTAAATCAAGAAAATGTGTGGTGTTGCAAACTTCTACCAAAAACGAAACAAATGAGCAAGATGAAGAAGAGGTGGATGAGGACATCGCATTGATCAACCAAAAATTCAAGATATTACTTCAAAGAAAGAAAGCCAACGGTGGTAGATTCATAAGGAAAAATGAGCAGAGATGCGAGCCTAGCAAGAGGGAACCCCCAACTTGCTTCAATTGCGGGAAGTGATCGGGTCCCTGACCTTGATTAGGGTTAGGACACTAGGAAGGGATGATAAATAATGATAATAATAATAATGATGTGTGCAAATAAACCCTTAGAGATGATCTAGCTTTCCCAATCGCAAGTGCACGAATAATTTCTAATATGATATTGACTTCCCAAGTATGGTTGGTGATATGAAAAACTGGGATCGTCTAACCAACCCGAATTATATGTATTATAACATAAAATATTGGCTGAATTGGTGAAGGCGTTATACATTTTTTTAATTATTTATTGATATATATATATATATACTAAATAACTATAAAAAAAAGAAAATAAAAACTAAAACAAAATAAAAGAGAAATTAAATAAGAAATTTAAAGATAAGACTTGTGTAAAAATTTAAAGTACACTAAAACTCACAAACGGTCCAGCCAATAAATCATCACAACTTTTCTGGTTCCCTCTGTTAATTTCACTATACCTGTCAAAAATCAAAAAGTTGTCTTTTAAAAGAAGAAAATAAAAATAAAGCAAATAAAATAATCTAGATATAATAATTATGTAAGAGTATACAAAATTATTTAGTCCCCGGCAATGGTGCCCAAAACTTGATCTGTTCCCGGACCTTGATTAGGGTTAGGACACTAGGAAGGGATGATAAATAATGATAATAATAATTATGTGTGCAAATAAACCCTTATAGATGACCTAGTTTTCCCAATCGCAAGTGCACGAATAATTTCTAATATGATATTGACTTCCCAAGTATGGTTGGTGTTATGAAAAACTGGGATCGTCTAACCAACCCGAATTATATGTATTATAACATAAAATATTGGTTGAATTGGTGAAGGCGTTATACATTTTTTTAATTATTTATTTATATATATATATATACTAAATAACTATAAAAAAAAGAAAATAAAAACTAAAACAAAATAAAAGAGAAATTAAATAAGAAATTTAAAGATAAGACTTGTGTAAAAATTTAAAGTACACTAAAACTCACAAACGGTCCAGCCAATAAATCATCACAACTTTTCTGGTTCCCTCTGTTAATTTCACTATACCTGTCAAAAATCAAAAAGTTATCTTTTAAAAGAAGAAAATAAAAATAAAGCAAATAAAATAATCTAGATATAATAATTATGTAAGAGTATACAAAATTATTTAGTCCCCGGCAATGGTGCCCAAAACTTGATCTGTTCCCGGACCTTGATTAGGTTTAGGACACTAGGAAGGGATGATAAATAATGATAATAATAATGATGTGTGCAAATAAACCCTTATAGATGACCTAGTTTTCCCTATCGCAAGTGCACGAATCCATTATAGTATATTACCAATGAGATAGGGTATATCGAATCCACAGAGACTAATGATTCTTCAACTCTTTTATAATTACTTCTAACTAAATTATTAATAATAGTTTGTTTGTTTTGTTTTCTATAACTAATAAACATAAAATAAAAATAAGAGATAATTGGTTTTGATTGTGAACAATGGAGATAAAGATCTAGGGTATTTCTAACTCCACCACTAACCATTTAATATATTATGTAAATCATTTAATTGTAAAGGGCGGTTCATCATATGAATCAAATATAGAGTCGCAAACATTGACAAACCCTACTCCCCAAAAAAGGAACAATTCATCCATCTTTGGCACATACCATCTCTAATCAAGCATAACTAGTACATGCATCTTATCTACACTACTCTTACGAACATAAATTAAAAGCACGTCACTAATTATCCCTTTCAAGCATGGTCTGTCTAAATCAAGATTACTTATTAATAACCACTATTGTGTAAAAAATTAAGAGTTAAGCATTCGAGTTCTAGCCCATATTGAATAACCATAATTGTGCAAGATAAAATATCCATTCAAGCTAAGACAAGAAATAGAATAAACGTTTAATCTTATATAAAATAAAAAAAAAATCACTTATCTACACAATCATCACATACGTGTCATTCAGTTTCCCCTTTATACAATAAAAATAAGAAATAGTCTACATTACTCGGTTAAGGTTTTCTTAAAAACCCTAGATACCGGTTTGGTTGTTCATAGTAGTGGATGTCCTCATTGTTGATGTAGACGCGCCCTCTATGGTTGATATTCTGCTCTGTACTCCAATATAACACTAAGACAAAGCTCCCATACCCTCTTTTGCTGTAAGGGAAACCCCTCTCTTTTAGAGAAAAAGAGGCGTCTTTATTTGGTAATCTGATTACTTCGCGGTTAAGTCAGGAATATATCTGGTGATATATATTGAAGAATGGTATATAATCTCTTCATATATGGTCATTATTGCATTTAAAATAGCCTAGAGATCATTCCATGTTGACTTGGATCGAAACGGGTCCCGCAAATGTGTATACAGATTGCTAAAATTATTGGTCGCATCAGGGTTTACCGAGTACTTGGTAGACTCCAGGTCTCACAAAAACAAGCGCAAGTGCGCTACAACTCTCGTGCATTTTTCCTTCCTCCGCGCAAGTGCACGGACTTTTACACTTTACCGAGTACTCGGTAGTTCTTCACCTTAAATTTTATACTTCGTCCTTTTTGCTCTGTTTCTCTTCTTCGTTTTATTCTTCTTCAGTCCTTTTGTATCATTGACTTGTTTTTGGTCTTTTATAGGTCTTTTATTCATGATTTCGGCTCTCGAACAATCTTGAGTCACAGATCCAGTTAATTCACTGAATTAAAGTTGTTTTACATAGCATCGCCTGAAATATCTTAAAACAGAAAAACCGTATAAAAACACCAATATAATAATAATCACAGACACAACAATGTATAATTAAGAGCCTTAAATATATGATATTTGGCTCCAATCAAGCCCCTAAACTTCAACATTGCTAGTCCTTTAGCAATAACTTCAAAAATCAAAATTGGTGATAATTGTGTTTTTAGTACAGTAATTTAAAATCTATCTAACTAACTAACTAATTGACTATCTAACTTACTTTTTCTTTAGTGAAGGTGTACGATTATACTTAGCACGTATAACAAGCCTTTTAAATCCCTCGGCATTATCGAGTGGACGAGTGAAGTCTCGTGAGGGTTAAATATACTACCCACAAGTTCTTTCATTCTTCATTCTTGTATGCTCATGAAATCAAATAATCATTAACTTATGCAATGCTTTAATTTCATCATAGTAAAATATATACAAGTTATCCCGACTCACTTATAAATAACAATTTTCATGAATTCAACTAACAAGAATGATCCCCACAGTAATGAAATAAACTTGCTAATTTCTATAGTCAATCCACATAGTCTTCCGTGTTTTTGTGAACATTCTCTATGGTAGACTGATTTTCCTTCTTCTACTTCATTGATCAATCTTTATTATGACACAACTTCAATATACTTTTTTCATTTTGATCCCTTTTTGTCTTTCTATGTCTCCGAACTTTCCAACGAAGATTTTTAGTCCTGACCAATTGGGCCCGAGCTTCTTCCATGGGATTTTATGTTTATTAGTTTTCTCCCCTTTAAACGCGAACAGTGGTATTGGTGATACCAATGCCCGGTTACTTAGATCCAAAGACTACTTTTTCCATTTTTAATTTTTTATATTTTTCTCCATATAATTCATTTTTCATTCTTCATTATTCACTATCTCCCCTTGTCATTGAAACAAATATATTGTTTCAAATACATAGTTAAACGTCAATAGTTGTCCCATAGAGAATATGTGCATGTGTTTATAGGTCAAAACTATCCTTCTCGGTTTCAATTTCACTCATGTAGACCATATCTTAAAAATTCAATTTTATCAAACTATTACATACTCATGAGTGGGGTGGTTACATACATAGTACCTTTCTAGTCATAACATGTATACAAATCAACTCGTACTTAATATCAATCACATATTTCGAATGAAAAACTTAATAAGATTTTCAAAATTTTCAAAATTTTAATTTTTTTCTAATTCCCTTAAAACTTTGACAAATAACTAATTTCTCCTCCCCAAACTTAAATCGGACCATGTCCTCATGGTCTAAAAACAAATAAATAAATAAAGAAATTGTTACTACCTTTGAAGTGTATTTCCGTTATTTGCATTGTAGTGCTCGTATCTCCCCCAAACTTGTTTTGAATTATCTATTAAAACATAAAATACTATGCAATACCCAAGATCATATCAAGTGGAGAGATAATAATTAATAAATCGGAATATAAGATATAAATAAAATTTTCAAGGGGGTATAATTTTATTTAATAAAAGTACACACGATTTAGCCTTAAGGGCCTACAATCCTATAAATCTCAAAATTGCAGGAAAAAAAGAAGATAAAACTAAACCTAAACATATTTGGTGGGAAATAGAAAAATGAAATAATAATACTTAAAAATTCAACATCTATTCCCTTATTCGTACGAATTTTCCTCATTCCTTATTTAGCCACGTTGATTAATTTTTGCATCTTCTCTTTCTATCTCCTCTCCTTCCTCCTGCAGCAAGTATTGTTGATGACTACACCACCAACTCCTCTCTTCATGAGTAAATAAGTCAATGAACTTCCAATGATCATAAGCTTTGGCATACACAATCCTTGAGCCCATAGGTGGTGTGAAATCACCTCCCAACTGCTTAGTGATCATAGCTTGAATTAAGAAAGGGAAAGTCAACTTCCAATCTTTTGCCTATGCACATAGAGAAAGAACTATCCATCGCCAATGATTCACCATATATTCATAGATAATCGAAGGAATAGATATCCAATGTCTTGTTTGAAACAAATAAAGAGTCTCCATTGCCTCATATTCGCATTTATTTTTAAGATTCAAAGGGTAAACTTGTTTTTCCAATAAAGTATGAAGAAACCATAATTCAAGGTCAAGCTCAGCCCTAGGTATATTGCGAACATAAGAAATTGGTTCATAATGAGCACAAATTGTGAGAACCATTTGTTGAAAAGAATGACATGGCATATAATATTGTCGGAATTGTCCTTTAAGCCATATAGGCTCCTCATGTGGAATCCCCCATGCCATAGCGATTACTTCAGGAGAGATCTCAATTCTCCTTGTCCATTCTTCCACAGCGGTGGATAGAATTTCCCCATTAGTTGCACTCTCAAACTACATATTACGATATAAATCTCGTACAACATCGGGAAACATCATATTTGACACCGGAGTGATTAATGGAGTCAACCTTCTTTCTTCTAGCCTCGTCATCATCTCCTTTATAGCTGGCTCCGAATTACCATCCGTATAGAATGCACGCTCACATGCAATCATACAATCACTCAATAAATCTTTACCTTGGACTGCCATGGAATGAAGAAAATAGGGATTCCTACTACTAGTTCTCTCTCAATAAGGTGATGAATTGTAATAGATTAGAGATGAGGGATCCTATATTTATAGTTGTGATTCTAAATTCTTTCTCGGAGAGGAATGATTTTACAGTAGACATCTGGAATAGGAATTGTAAGAATGTAAACTTTTGAAAAGAAAATAACATTTAATGGAAAAATGTCCATAATTGAAAATGAGTTCATATTTATGGAAAGTTTTCATAAAACTCTTGTAATCCTTCATTATATTTTATTAAAACTATATACTATATTATATAAGTTAGTTAAAATCCTATTTTGAAAGGAAAATCAAAATTTCATAATTATAGGAATTGATTTTCAATTTTAGAAAAATATAGTTTTTCCAGGACTCACCCAGTACTCGGTGAGAAAAATACCGAGTACTCGGTAGTTCTTATACCATAAAAATAATTGTTTTTCAAAAACTCTTTTTATTTTTCAAAATATCTTAATTAAAAATTTTACATAAAATATATATAATAGTCAGTATAAATATATAAAATTTTAAAATATTATTTTTATAAAAAGTAAACTAAATATTTATTATAAAATAATACATAAATAATTATAAAGTTAGTGAAACATAAATATAAATAAGAAATTTGTATAATAGTTTTTATATAAGTCATACCTTTCCCCTAAAATTATTTCTTTATATCTCATAATGAAAATAGATAATATAAAGAATTTGCTCATTTTCAACAAAATATCCATTCTCATTAATTTTGGAAAGTCATAGGGAAATGGAGTTTCAAAATAAAATAAAATAAAACAAATTAAAAATACACAGTACAAAAAATCGATGTACAGCTTGGCCTAAGGCAATATATATATAACGAAAATCTATGCCAGTTTGTGATCATACTCTTTAGATCTCTAAAACGGTGGGGGTGGATGCGAAGTAAATACGGAGCCATCTCCTAAATGCGACATGATCGCTTGAAATCCACGAGTCATCTATGCTCGGATCTGGGCTTGCTCACGGATAACTTGTTGTGCATCTGCCTGCAACTGCTCCTGCCAAGCTACAATATCGTCATACTGCTCCTGAGACAAAGTAACAGTCTCTCTCTATCTGGGGGCCTGAGGAATCTCCTCATCAGTAGCCTCGTCATTATCATCGCCCTTTTAATCTCCCTTTGCACCACTCTCAAACTTCTCCTCCTCCTCAGCTGGTTGTGTAATGGCCCGACTCCTTTTGCCATAAGAACGGCTAAAAACTCCCAATACCATAGGTGAGTTGACATCCCGTACCACCTCTCCCTCAACTGGCTGAATATCAAAATGTTGGAAAATACCGGTGATCAGAGAAGGAAAGGGCAGTAACCACTTCTTCGGCTTCACTGTTGCCTCGTCGAAGAGCTCCTTCAGTAAAGTCCTCAGGATATGAACTATAACACACATTGTCAAAACCCAACATCTTGTAAATAAATAATACATCACCTCTAGAAGAATACCTCTCTTCTCGATGTCCTGACCTCGGGGTAGATCTTCTCATGAAGTACAGTGTCAAGAAACCATAATCTCTTAGGAAAGTTTCACTTCCCCACACAAGATGCGCTCTTCAGATCCCCGTAGTGCCCCTCGCACATCTATAGAACTATCTCATGCACATCGGGGAATGGTTTCGGAGATGGTGGAAATTTCTCTTTGAAATCTTTCGGACATTCGTTCGGAATACCCCACACTTCTGCAATGAGAGCCAAGTCAATCGTGAAAGGCCAACCCCGCACTGTCGAGGACAATCCGGTCACCATATCATCAACTAGGTTGCGATAGAACTCGCGAACTATCTCTGGGTAGTACACGGGCGACACTGGAGTCAACAATGGTATCAACCTCCTCTTCATCAACATCCTGACACTTACCTTGGACTTTGGCTCAATTCTGAAATTTGCATAATTGAAAATGTGCTCGAGATGAAAATCCTTAGCCAGCCCAATCTCCCATGCCCTTTGTCGTGACTCGGCCTCCCTTTGGGTCAATTGTGCTTTCATTTCGGCAATTGTTGCCGACGATTCTCCCTCATCTGTAGTTTTCCTTTTCTTGGGTCCCATTTATCAATTTTTGAATGGATTTGATAGTGTGTATAGGCGCCTATATATAGGTTTGAAAATAGGAGTGAGCGAGGAGATTTTAGCATGCTTTTGAATAGAATAATTTATGGGTTTTGGTCGGATTTGGCTAATAATTAAGATGTGAAGATTGATTTGAGATTAAATGGTAAAACATTGGGGATTCTAGGGCAAACACGAATGTGTATATAGGTCTGTATATATGTATAGGTTTGTACTAAATAAATAACAAGAATTTTGGTTCAATACTAGGTGGGTTTTGGTCGGATTGATGAGAGGATGATGAATATATAAGTGGTTTGGTTCGAAATGAACAAAATCAGTGGATTTGGAGAGGAAAACGATGATGTATATATATATATTCGTATGTATATGTATATGTGTATAGAGATATAAGCGTTTATAGATCGATTGCATGTGTGATTCTTGTTGGATTAATAGCAATGAGAGTAGACAAGAGTTTAAGGTTAGAGTATTGGAGAGAGAACGAAGGTTTTAAAGTGATTTGAGAGATAATAGAATGAGCCCTAATAAGAACTGCTAAGTTGCCCAATTCAGTTCGATGTTTTCAAGTCACCGATTACTCAGTAGTTCATAGGTGCTAAAAATTTGTCAAATCTTCTCTTTTCGAATTTTTACCCGTTCATTCATTTCCTGAGACACATCCTAACCTATTCGAAATCTTTTAAAGTGATGATTCATCATAAAAGCGTAAAAGGATCTATCTCATGTCTCTTATTCCTAATTTAGAATCTAACAATTGAAAACCCTATATAGATTCCTAACACCTCGAAAACTTATTACACGGATCGTAAAAATATTCCTAAAAAAAAAAATCTTAAATCATGCAAAAAGAACATAAAATTTAATTAAAATACAAGTTCGGCTTACCGGCGCCAATCTTTATCGTCTTTGGCAAGACCGCATCAAATTGTACTATCCAACACCTTTCCTCTCTGCTACACATTCACCAAATTTCAATCTAAGCTTGGGAAGTAAGTCATTCATTGGTGTCCATTATGAATATTTATTATGACGTCAAACAAATAATAATCATCATATAACTTACCTCTTTTATCATACTCAATATTCTTCTCATATCTATTATTTGTGTCCAACGAATTTTTCATCAACGCATGAGGTAACGTGTCCTTCATCATCTCGTCGATCCCCTCAATTTCATAGTATTCTTCCCTTCCTTGTTTATTGTGGTGGAGTTGTTCCTCGAGACATGGGAAAAATGGTTCTCTCAATTCATATGATATCTCAATTAGCTTTTTAGGTTCTTCGAATTCTGGTGTTGATAAATCTATTTATGTAGAAGTGGTTGGTATATTCTAGGTGATTGGTAGCGACTCTATTGGTTTTTGCCATGACACTCCGTATAGTGCTTTTTTTATAGCTGCGATGTCATCATGGTTAGATTGTATTTGTTTATCCCAATCGATATTTGTGTCGTCTTCTTTTTCTTCAGTCAATTCATCATTCCCCACATCTTCTTGTTTCGACTCTTCTCTAAGGTTTCATTATTTGCCTCGAATTGTTCCTCTATTTAATTATAATCATCCTCCTCGTCCTCATAAGTTATATAAAATGGAATAGTTTCCTCTTCATCACTAAGGGATCCTAGTTTAACTATACTTTGGTCTGTTGTATTAACTACCGCTTCACGTGCCATTCATCTTCTCTTCTATTTAAAGCACTAGCTAGTTTCCCTACTTGGGTTTCTATCTTACAAAGATATTATGTATGAGAGTAGTGTTGGAAATAGTTTAGAAATAACAGTAATTAAACCCAACTTTGAGCTTCAATAATTATGGGACCCGGACTCCGAATTTCACGGGATCAAGCACTAATGTGTTCTCCTTGGTGAGGAGATCAAGTTGGTATAATTACATGTTCAAAACTATTAAATATTGAACGATAAATTATCTCTCAAAGTGACCCACTTGAACTTGGGTAGGAATGGTTGTCCCACATTGGAAATAAAGTAAAGTGTAAAGGTGTTTATATATGGCTACATTGAATGGGTGACTTGAATATCTAGAGGCAGGGAGGAGAGCTAAACCATGCTAGTCTTAGCCTAACCACACACGCGCGCGCGCACCGCCCGCCGCCCGCCCGCCCGCCCGGTCCGGGCCGTGATTGTGGCGCGGTGCGGGTGGGTGGGTCGTCTGTTCTACCCATTTCCTTTTTATTTTTTGACAAAACTGCAAATGTCTCTTCTGAAAAGATACGTATACAGTTTTGTATGTAACCAGTACATAAACAGTTTTAGTGCTTATTGGAGTGGACGCCTATAGTTGAGGTACCTCTCTATTCTCTTTTAATAGGCATAACATTTCAGTCCAAAATATATTCTTCCATATATTTTTCCAGAAATACAAACTCACTCTACATTCGCATATACACATATACATATAGAGGTCTGGTTTAGGTTCGGGTACAAACACAGAATTTGAGTTCGTCGGTCTTCATCATTCTAGTGCTGCAACAGTGAAGGTGAAATCCGTTCTATCTTGGGAGGCAATTTGTTCGGATTCCTTAAATACCGTAGAGGGAGCAATTTTGCCTTAAAGAAATTGTGGTATCACACAAGGCTTGGATTTTCTCTGGTTCTTCTTGCATTTTGTATTACTGGTCTGTTTCCTCTTTATTGTAACACTTATATATATTTGTATGCATGAAAGATTTATATTTATATATATAACAGAAGCATGTATGTTCTAAAATCTTAAGGCAAAATTTGTTTTGATTCATATATATTATGTTATATTTGTATAAATATATTTTGTACATATATATATAAATTATCTGCATACTATACAGTATATACATATATTACTGTTATTGCTTATACCTGTATATATATATATAGTTCGTACATATACATATATAGATATATTTATATACAAGCATAAATATATATATATATTATTCGG
This sequence comes from Cornus suecica, assembly GCA_963922005.1. NCBI lineage: Eukaryota > Viridiplantae > Streptophyta > Magnoliopsida > Cornales > Cornaceae > Cornus > Cornus suecica. Next base: position 53,666,989 of record OY998243.1, read on the forward strand.
TACATATATATATATATATATACCAATATTGATTCTTATTTATATTTGTACTACTGTTTCAATTTTGTATGAAACTTAAATTCTATTATGTGTAACCTTATTCAAATTGTTTAAAATAGAGTCCTCTGTTTTATAAATATATGTATTAACACAGTTTAAATTTGTTTCACATATATTGTGTTTCGCTTGTATACTATTTTTCCGTATATATATACTCAATAGTGGAATAGATATCTATCTTACATAGTATTTCAATTAGGATACATCTTTGTTTCTATTGTTTATATATATAAGTGTTTAGTTAAAAAGATTTATATATATACACTGGTGTATATTGCAGAAATTTGTTTTACAGATAAGATTGTCACATTTTTATATATATATATATATATATATTATACTACAGTCTAGATCTATATATTGCATATTTTGAAATTACTTTAGTGTTCACTTTCTGAAATTGCATGATATATATATATATATTTATGAACTGTCTATAGTATCTGATATATATATATATATATATACATTATTCTGTTATATATATATATACCAATATTTTGATATATATTTATAATCTGATTTTAATATCTGATATATATATATATATATATTCTGAAATTGTATTTTGTGATATATATATATATTCTGGTATATTGTATTCTGCTATATATATATAATTCTGATTTTTTATTCTGTGATATATATATATATATACTGATTGTATTCTGATATTCTGTGTATATAATATTATATATATCTTCGGTTTTATACATATATATATATATATATATATAGTATATTCTGAAATAGTATATATATATATTTAATTAATTGTTAATATAATTATATATATATTATTGGATTTTTTATTTCGGAATTTTATATATATACATCCTGTTTGTTTTATTAAGTGTAATTTTGTGTTATTATATTATTGTGCGGGGAACAGTACATAAAGCAGATTTCTGTTTTTGTAACAGAAATGGCTACTGGTAATCCAACCATAATCTCTGTCCCACATGGGGAGAAGCCTGAAAAATTCAATGGCTCTGATTTTAAGCGTTGGCAACAAAAGATGTTGTTTTATCTCACTACTTTGAATCTGGTCAAATTTTTAATGGAAGCAATTCCAACAGTGGCCGAGGGTGAAACTGATAAAGATAAACTGATTGCAGTGGATGCATGGAAGCATTCTGATTTCTTGTGCAGGAACTATATCCTAAATGGATTAGATAACACACTGTATAATGTATACAGTGGTGTGCAAACTGCAAAGGAATTATGGGAATCATTGGATAAAAAGTATAAAACTGAGGATGCTGGCAAGAAGAAATTCATTGTTGGTAAGTTCTTAGATTTTAAAATGTTAGATTCCAAAACTGTACTCAACTAAGTGCAACAGCTTCAAGTGCTTCTTCATGATATTCATGCAGAAGGTATGTCTCTTAGTGAGTCATTCCAAGTGGCGGCTATAGTTGAAAAACTACCACCACTTTGGAAAGATTTTAAGAACTACCTGAAGCATAAACGCAAGGAGATGACTCTTGAAGAGTTGATAGTTCGCCTGAGAATTGAAGAGGACAATCGTAAGTCTAAAAAGAAAAGTGGTGCATGGCATCCTATGGAGTCAAAAGCAAACATTATGGAGGAAGGATCAACTTCAAAGACTAAAAAGAGAAAGTTCAGTGATGAAGGTCCAAGTAAAGGATCTAAGAAGTTCAAAGGCAAGTGCTTCAATTGTGGAAAGGTAGGACATCTCTCTAAAGACTGTCGACAACCAAGGAACTTCATAAACACTAGACCCCAAACAAATGTGACTGAGGCAAATCGACTTGCAAATGATGTAGGCGATATGAATCTTGCTGTTGTCGTTTCAGAGTGCAATTTGGTGGGCAATAACAAAGAGTGGTGGGTGGACACTGGTGTTACTCATCACATCTGTGCCAATAGGTGGATGTTCACTACTTATCAACCTATGAAAGATGGAGAACAACTCTTTATGGGTAATTCCTCATCTTCTAAGGTAGAAGGTAGTGGAAAAGTGATCCTGAAAATGACTTCTGGAAAAGAGGTGACTCTGAATAATGTGCTACATGTGCCAAATATTCACAAGAACCCGGTGTCTGGATCTCTGCTAAGCAAAAATGACTTTAAATTAGTCTTTGTATCTAATAAGTTTGTACTTACAAAGAATGAAATGTATGTAGGAAAAGGATATCTCAGTAATGGGTTGTTTAAGCTTAATGTAATGACTGTTGTACCCACATCTAATAAGATTAATAACATAGTTTCTTCTGCTTATATGCCTGAGTCTTTTGATCTTTGGCATGCTAGATTAGGCCATGTTAATTATGACACTTTATGTAGATTAATTAACTTAAATGATTTGCCTAAGTATAAAATTGACCCAAATCATAAATGTGAGACTTGTGTAGAATCGAAATTAACAAGGAAATTCTTTCAAAAAGTTGAAAGATGTAGTGAGCCTCTAGAACTAGTGCATATTGATATATGTGATCTAAAGTTCTTGGAAACTAGAGGAGGAAAAAAGTATTTTATTACTTTTATAGATGATTGCACTCGATATTGCTATGTTTATTTGCTAAGAAGCAATGATGAGGCTATTGATATTTTCAAACAATATAAAACTGAAGTTGAGAATCAATATAGCAGAACAATCAAAGCTATAAGAAGTGATAGGGGTGGTGAGTATGAATTTCCTTTTGAGGAGTTTTGTAAAGAACATGGAATTATTCACCAAACTATAGCTCCCTACTCACCTCAATCGAATGGTGTAGTTGAAAGGAAAAACTGAACTTTAAAAGAAATGATGAATGCATTTCTGTTAAGTTCGGGAGTACCACCAAATTTGTGGGGGGAAGCTATACTTTCTGCTAATTATATTCTTATAAACTGCCTCAAAAGAAAACTTTTAAAACCCCATATGAGTTATGGAAAGGCTATAAGCCTTCCTATAACTACTTAAAAGTGTGGGGGTGCTTAGCAAAGGTAGCAATTCCTAAACCTAAAAAGGTGAAAATAGGACCTAAAACCGTGGATTGTGTATTCATTGGTTATGCCCACAATAGCAGTGGATATCGATTTCTTGTTAATAAATCTGAGATTTCTGATGTACATGTCAATACGATAATTGAATCAAGGAATGCTACATTCTTTGAAAATGTATTTCCATATAAAAGGACATCAGATTCCAGCTCACAGAAAAGGTCATTTGGTAATATGACTCAAGATAGTCAGGAACCTATAGACGAAGAATCTATAGAACCTAGACGAAGCAAAAGAGCAAGATTCACTAAGTCTTTTGGGCCAGATTTTGTTATCAATCTGGTAGAGAATGAACCTCAAACATATAAGGAGGTCATGTTTTCACCTGAAGCAGTTTATTGGAAAGAAGCTGTGAATAATGAAATTGAGTCCATTATGCAAAATCATACATGGGAACTGGTAGATCTTCCACGAGGCAATAAACCATTGGGTTGTAAGTGGATCTTCAAGAAGAAGATGAAGGCTGATGGATCAATTGACAAGTATAAGGCAAGACTTGTAGCTAAAGGCTATAGGCAAAAGAAAGGGTTAAATTATTTTGACACTTATTCACCAGTTACTAGAATAATGTCCATTCGCATGCTAATTGTTATAGCAGAGTTAAATTGTTTAGAAATACATCAAATGGATGTAAAAACAACATTTCTAAATGGTGAATTAGATGAAGAAATATACATGGAACAACCCGAGGGGTTCATTTCTCCTGGCCAAGAGAGAAAAGTGTGTAGACTTGTAAAGTCGTTGTATGGCCTAAAGCAAGCACCAAAACAATGGCATGAGAAATTTAACAGTGTTATGATGTCAAATGGGTTCAAAATAAATGAATGTGACAAGTGTGTTTATGTCAAGAGTTATCATAATCCATATGTCATTTTATGCCTATATGTGGATGACATGCTTATTATAGACAGTAATAATGATGTAATCAATTCTACTAAGCAAATGCTAAAGAGTAGGTTTGACATGAAAGATCTTGGCATAGCTGATGTTATTTTAGGAATTAAAATTTCTAGAACATCAGAAGGACTTGTATTATCCCAATCTCACTATATAGAGAAAATGTGTGACAAGTTTAAGAAGTATGGGATAAGTCCAACACGAACACCTGTGGATGTAAACGTTAAACATTCTACGAACAAAGATGAATGTATTTCACAATTGGAATATGCTCGGATCATAGGAAGTTTAATGTATGTTATGAATTGTACTCGACCTGACATAGCATACTCTGTTAGTAAGCTAAGTCGATACACAAGCAACCCAGGTAAATGTCACTGGAATGCAATTCTAAGAGTTTTGGGATACTTGAAATATACTCAAAATTATGGTTTGCATTATACTAGATATCCAGCTGTACTTGAAGGATATAGTGATGCTAATTGGATATCTGATTCCAACGATTCGAAATCCACGAGTGGATATATTTTTACTCTTGGAAGTGCAACTGTGTCTTGGAAGTCCTCAAAGCAAACATGTATTGCTCAGTCCACAATGGAATCTGAATTCATTGCATTGGACAAAGCTGGAGAAGAAGCATAATGGTTTCGTAACTTTCTAGAGGACATTCCAAACTGGTAGAAACCAGTGCCAGCTATTTGTATACATTGTGATAGTCAATATACGATTGGAAGGGCTCAAAATCACATGTATAATTGTAAGTCTAGACATAATACCGTAAAATAATTGCTCTCAAATGGTATAATATCCATTGACTATGTAAAGTCTAAGGATAATATAGCGGATCCGTTAACTAAAGGTTTGGTAAGAGAGCAAGTTGAAAGAACATCGAGGGGAATGGGCTTGAAGCCTATGGGTTAAAAGACATCATAATGGCAACCCAACCTAGTTGACTGGAGATCCCAAGATCTAGGTTCAAAGGGACAACCGAATTGTGCGTGACTTAGTTAAAAGCACTGTGGAGATTAAACCAAAAATCCTTCCCATTCCTATGATGAGACAATGCATATTTTAGGGTAAGCTATGCTTTTAATGATGTCTATGACTTGGAAAAATCCAAGTGAGGAAGAACTCCTAATAAAATCAACTATGTGAGTAGAAGGGGCAGCTTCTAGGAGAATTTTTGAAGGAGGAATTCTCTGACAAATACTCATAAAACCAAGTGGTGTCCAAGGCCAAAATGGACACAAATGTGAGAACCAACTGTGCTCGAAGGGGAACTATGTGAAGTCTATTGTCTTGGTTTACATAAACAGCTGACAGTTCAAGGCATCACGTCCACTGATTAGCTAGTAAATCCGATAGACTTTCACAAGGGAAAGTTCAAGGCTATAAGGCTACTTATCCTGATACAGTAACCTTTCATTGTACTCGAACTAGTGTCTGCATATTAATCTGCATTGTGAAATGCTAATTTCCATTCATGTGGGGGACTGTTGGAAATAGTTTAGAAATAACAGTAATTAAACTCAACTTTGAGCTTGAATAATTATGGGACCCAGACTACAAATTTCACGGGATCAACCACTAATGTGTTCTCCTTGGTGAGGAGATTAGGTTGGTATAATTACATGTTTAAAACTATTAATTATTGAATGAGAAATTATCTCTCAAAGTGACCCACTTGAACTTGGGTAAGAATGGTTGTCCCACATTGGAAATAAAGTAAAGTGTAAAAGTGTTTATATATGGTTGCATTGAATGGGTGACTTGAATATCTAGAGGCATGGGAGGAGAGCTAGACCATGCTAGTCTTAGCCTAACCACACACCCGCGTGCGCGCCACCCGCCCGCCTGGTCCGGGCCGTGGTCGTGGCGCGGTGCGAGTGGGTGGGTCGTCGGTTCTACCCATTTCCTTTTTAGTTTTTGACAAAACTGCAAATGTCTTTTCTGAAGAGATACGTATACAATTTTTTATGCAACCAGTACATAAACAGTTTTAGTGCCTATTAGAGTGGATGCCTACAGTTGAGGTACCTCTCTATTCTCTTTTAATAGGCATAACATTTCAGTCCGAAATATATTCTTCCATATATTTTTCCTGAAATACAAACTCTCTCTACATTCACATATACACATATACATATAGATATGTCTGGTTTAGGTTCGGGTACAAACACAGAATTTGAGTTCGTCGGTCTTCATCATTGCAGTGCTGCAACAGTGAAGGCGAAATCCGTTCTATCTTGGGAGGCAATTTGTTTGGATTCCTTAAGCACCGTAGAGGGAGCAATTTTGCGTTAAGGAAACTGTGGTATCACACTGGGCTCGGATTTTCTCTAGTTCTTCTTGCATTCTGTATTACTGGTTAGTTTCCTCTTTATTGTAACACTTATATATATTTGTATGTATAAAATATTTATATTTTTATATATAACAGAAACATGTATGTTCTACAAGTAGCGTACTTGTGATTCGGCTTCTAACGTCCTAAGGGTAGTCAAAACTCTATCTTTAAAATTGTTTGACGGGGGGGGGGGGGGGGGGGGGGGCAGATTTGGAATTAGATCAGGAAGAAACTCTTCATACTGAGGTTGATTTAAATCATACAAAAAACATTCTTGATTATCTAATTGTAAGTTTGAATTATCTACCTTGTGTGTAATCTCACTCATGAGTGGTTGCTTCAATATTTCCTAGGGCCGCTAAAACCTTATCTTCAAAATTCAATGACTCTTGGGGAAAATATTGATTTAAATCCTCAAATTGGAATCTATTAAATTGTTGAGGGTAATAATCATGATTATATGAGAAAAAACCTAATCCTTGATCATATAATTGAGAGCTTAATGGTTGATCGAAATATCGTGGATCTTGATTTAAGCTTTGATATTGACTTCCCATGTATGGTTGGTGATATGAAAAATTGGGATCGTCTAACCAACCCAGATTATATGTATTATAACATGAAATATCGGCCGAATTGGTGAAGGCATTATACATTTTATTTATTTTTTATTTATATATATATACTAAATAACTATAAATAAAAAGAAGAAAAAAAACTAAAACAAAATAAAAGAGAAATTAAATAAGAAATTTAAAGATAAGACTTGTGCAAAAATTTAAAGTATGTTAAAACTCATAAACGGTCCAGCCAATAAATCGTCACAACTTTTCTGATTCCCTCTGTTAATTTCACTATACCTGTCAAAAATTTATAAGTTTTGTCTTTTAAAAGAATAAAATAAAAATAAAGCAAATAAAATAATATAGATATAATAATTATGCAAGAGTATAAAAAATCATTTAGTTCCCGGCAACGACGCCCAAAACTTGATCGGGTCCCGAATCTTGATTAGGTTTAGGACAGTAGGAAGGGATGATAAATAATGATAATAATAATGATGTGTGTAAATAAATCCTTATAGATGACCTAGGTTTCCCTATCGCAAGTGCACGAATCAATTATAGTATATTACCAATGAGATAGGATATATCGAATCCACAGAGACTAATGATTCTTCAACTCTTTTATAATTACTTCTAACTAAATTATTAATAATTGTTTGTTTATTTTGTTTTCTATAACTAATAAACATAAAATAAATATGAGAGATAATTGGTTTTGATTGTGAACAATGGAGATAAAGATCTAGGGTATTTCTAACTCCACCACTAACCATTTAATATATTCTCTAAATCATTTAATTGTGAATCAAATATAGAGTCGCAAATATTGGCAAACCCTACTCCCCAAAAAATGAACAATTCATCCATCTTTGGCACAAGCCATCTCTAATCAAGCATAACTAGTACATGCATCTTATCTACACTACTCCTACGAACATAAATTAAAAGAACGTCACTAATTATCCCTTTCAAGCATGGTCTGTCTAAATCAAGATTACATGTTAATAACCACTATTGTGTAAAAAATCATGAGTTAAACATCCGAGTTCTAGCCAATATTGAATAACCATGATTGTGCAAGATAAAACATCCATTCAATGTTTTGTCACATCTAGCAAAAATAGTTGGTTATGGCGTAGACGCTTAGGACATGCTAGTATGGACCTCATTCATCATTTATCTAAAAATGATTTGGTCAAAGGCCTCCCAAAAACCAAATTTTCAAAAGATAAAGTATATAGTATGTGTCAAGTAGGCAAGCAAGTAAAGTCCTCTTTCAAAAGAAAGAAAGACATTACTACTTCTAGACCATTAGAGCTACTTCACATGGATCTTTTTGGTCCGGAGAGAATAGCTAGCTTAGCCGGGAAACTCTATGTACTTGTTATAGTTGATGACTACTCTAGATACACTTGGGTTCACTTTCATGCTCATAAAAATGAAACTCACTCCATTCTTGATAAATTTTATAGAGTCATTCAAAATGAAAAAGATTTGAAAATCAAGAAAAATAGAAGTGATAGGGGTAGGGAATTTGAAAATCAAGACTTAGAAAAATTATGTGATGAACTTGGTGTATCTCATGATCTCTCGGATCCAAGAACCCCTCAACAAAATGGTGTGGTTGAAAGAAAGAATAGATAATTGCAAGAAATGGCTAGAAGCATGTTAAATGAACACAACATTCCCCGCAGCCTTTGGGCAGATGTTGTAAACACCTCATGTCATGTAATAAATAGAGTCATTATTCGAATGAAATTGGGAAAAACACGTTATGAATTATGGAACGGTCGAAAGCCCAATATTGGGTATTTCAAGGTGTTTAGTTGTAAATGTTTTATGATAAATGATAAAGATAACTTAGGAAAACTTGACTCCAAATCAGATGAAGCAATTTTCTTAGGTTAGTCTTCAAGAAGTAGAGCTTTTAGACTCTATAACAAGAGGACTTTAACCATGGTTGAATCTATTAATATTATTTTTGATGAGTCACCACCACTACCATTACCTAGGGTTGACCTAGACGATGATGAAGTTGTAGGGATTGAGGATAGTTTAAATAATCTTAATATCTCCAACTCATCAAGTAGCCAAATGAAAAAGAGTGAAGTTGGGAATCAATCTATTGATGATTTGAGAAGCTTAATTTCTAAATCATGGAGGATTATACACAATCATCCTCTTGACCAAGTCATAGGTAATCGTTCACAAGGTGTTAGCACAAGATCTCAACTTAGAGACTTATGCAATCACATGGCTTTTGTGTCCCAAATCGAGCCCAAGAACTTCCACGAAGTTTAATGTGATGATTCTTGGATCATGGCCATGCAAGAGGAGTTGAATCAATTTGAACGCAATCAAGTTTGGCATTTAGTTCCTCAACCCGCGTATCATACTATAATAGACACAAAATGGGGTTTTCGAAATAAAAAGGATGAAAATGGAGTGATCATTCGAAATAAAGCAAGATTGGTAGCTCAAGGATACCCTTAAGAGGAAAGCAATGACTACGATGAGACCTTTGCACCCGTAGCTTGATTAGAAGCAATTAGAATGCTTCTTACATTTGCATCATCTAGAAATTTTACTCTTTATCAAATGGATGTCAAAAGTTCTTTTCTAAATGGAACTATAAATGAAGAAGAGATTGTAAAGCAATCACCCGGTTTTGAAAATGAACTTTTTCCAAATCACGTTTACAAATTATCTAAAGCTTTGTATGGTTTAAAGCAAGCCCCTAGAGCTTGGTATGAAAGTCTTAGTAATTTCTTTACTCAAATGGTTTTACAAAAGGTAAAGTTAATAATACACTCTTTACAAAAACCGTTAATAATAATTTGTTGCTTGTCCAAATATAAGTTGATGACATTATATTCGGATCAACAAATGTTTCTCTTTGCAAATAATTCACTACAAGTATGCAAAATGAATTTGAAATGAGTATGATAGGTGAGTTAAAACTTTGTTTTAGGGTTGCAAATCAAGCAAAGTTCGGATGGCTTATTCGTTAGGCAATCCAAGTACACTAAACATTTGGTATCAAGGAAACCAAACATGCCATAACTCCTATGAGTACCTCTATTAAGCTAGACAAAAATAAAAATGGAAAATGTGTAGACATCACTAAATATAGAGGCATGATTGGAAGTTTGCTTTACTTAACCGCTACTAGACTGGATATAATATTTAGCGTATGCTTATGTGCTCATTATCAATCTTATCCTAAAGAATCTCACTTGCTAGCCGTGAAACATATTTTCTGCTACCTTAGTGGTATGATTAACTTAGGATTTTGGTATCCACATGGCACTACACTTGATCATATTAGCTATTCGGACGCCGATTTTATGCGATGTAAAGTGGATCGAAAAAGCATAACCGGCACATGTCACTTTCTAGGACACTCCCTAGTATCTTTGTCAAGTAAAAAGCAAAGTTCCGTTGCTTTGTCTACGGCCGAAGCCGAATACATTGCTACCGATAGTAGTTACGCTCAAACTCTTTACATTAAGCAGCAATAACTTGATTTCAGACTTTTTCTCAATCATCTACCTATTAAATGTGATAATACTACTGTTCTTTGCATTTCTAAGAATTCTATTCAACACTCGCGCACCAAGCACATCGAGATTAGGCATCATTTCTTACGTGATCACGTAGCTAAAGGTGACGTTGAATTGGTCTTTTTTTACACTAAAAATCAATTAGCGAATATTTTCTTAAAACCCCTCCCGGACGAACCTTTTTCGAAAATTCATAGGGAAATTGGAATGGCCATGGACGTTGAAGTAATAGCTTAATTTTCTCAAAACCTCGTCTACAAATTATTTTTTCAAAAATTTCAAAATTTTGCAAAAAACTTTGAAGGCCGGTCACCTACCTCATAAGGGCCAGCCGACTGCCTCAGACTGAGAGTTTTGGCGTTTTAAAATTACTTTGGCCAATCGATTGGGTCAAGAGCCAGTTGACTGCCTCTGCGTGACTTTTGTTTTATAACCTCCTTTTTCTTCATCTTCTCTCCACGATTCTCCACTTCCCCTCCATATTTCACGCCACCACTTCACCTCCCATTCATTCCCCCACTCAATCACATTCATCCCCTCCATTTAATCACTTTCTTCCCTTTATTTCACTTATATATATATACCCATATACACATATATATACAACCAATCTCTACACTTCTAAACTTATCCTCTCTAATCCTTCACTCACCATGTTTCCTTTTTTCCCGATCCTTGTTTCTCTTATGGCACCGAAGCCTTCTCAAGGAGCCGTTACTTACAAGCGAACTCGTCGGGGTGGAAGTTCATCGGCAGTTTTTCCTCCACCACCTCCCGCGTCTCCTGTCATCTCCGAAGAAACTGAATTCGATGAAGACCAGGCTCCCATGTCCATCTCTGCTCTTCTCGACAATGACGAAGACATCATTCATCTTTACGAGACAAAGTTTATCCATTAGAAAATCGCTCGGTGTCGTATTGTTACTCAAACCTTATGCGAAGAGATTGGTGCCAATACTTTCAATCTCTTTCAAAATATGGGTTGGGATTTCTTCATTACCCCTGTGCCGTCAAAGTTTTCTACACAAAACTGAGAAATCCGAGTCAACCAAGTGCTCCTGCCACCACTCTCCACTCCAAAGTCACTGGGAAATCTTTCAACATCACCAAATCCGTCATCAATGATATCTTTCGGGTCCCAACAGGTGGAATTTCCAACTACTGTCCTTCCATTTGGTACTCTTCAAATGATTTCGATCCTCTCGAAGTGGTTCGGGCCATATCTGTCGACAAAGAGACTACTACAATTGCCGAATTTCCATCCTCTTCGCTCACTCCCAAGTCTCGTTTAGTGCATAATATTTTCACCTACTCCATCTTGCCCAAATTTGGAAGCCACAGTCTCATTTCGATAATGGAAACCTTCCTTGTCTCGTGCATAATGACCAGTAAAAAGGTAAACCTAGCCTTCATTTTTATTTCCGCCACTGTTGAGTGCCAAAAGAAGTTGAGCGGTGCTCTCATCTTTCTTGCACATATTTCTTATCTCCTTGCACGTTGTAATGTTCCACTTGATGAAGAACCTTCTGAGCATAACCCCATTTTTCTTTATCACACCCATATCAAACATATGTATATTGAAAAAAATGTGGATCGGGTGTTGGTCTCTTTAAAAGAAGCTCCTTCGGTGGACCAAGCGGGTCCCTCTATTCCTCGTCCCGAAGCTCCGACCTCTTCATTTCCTTTGCTGGGAAACTTTTTTGATATTCCCGATTTTGGGTTCAGTGCAAATCCCAAGACCCTCAATAAAATCCTTGAACTTGTTGAGCGTAATGAGGAAGCTCACAAGTGGAATGTCGAGGCCATGAAGAATCTTAAGGACAAAGTCAATAACATCACTACCGACTTCTCATCTCGCATCAGCTCTCTCACCACTGCTATGGAAGCTCTTCACCGCAACCCTCCGCCTTTTTGATGTTGCCAAAAGGGGAGAATTTTAGGCATTTAAGTATTTGGTAGTAGCTTATGTTTTATGTAGCTTGTGTTCTATGTGTTTGCCTCATGTTTTAGCTCTATGTTTTATTGTCTTTTGTGCCGTTGTAGTAGTTTAAACAACATGTATGGAAAATGCAAAATTCATGAATGAAAATGTTGTTCTAGTATCTTTCAATTAAAATATTTCAATTTTCTTTCAAGGCCTATTAAATTGCAAAATTCATTCAATAAAGGGGGAGTGTCGAAAGAAAATGAAAGGCGTACATATTAAGGGGGAGTATCACTTGATACTTCACCAATTCTGCGTAAACACGAAATGTTTTGTCAACATCAAAAAGGGGGAGATTGTTGGCCTTGAAATTTATTTTCGGTTAATGATTTTTATTTTGATCTTAAAAAAAGATTTAAAGTATGTTTGATACTAATATGAATTCGAGCCAAATGTTCAGCGAGAACATGAAAATGTCTTGGAAAGAATGCAAACACTAAAAGCAATAAGCAATAAAAGAATTCAAGACCAAAAACGAGAAAGTACAAAATGGTCAACGAAAGGTGAAATTTGAAGACTCAAGACCCGGTAAAGATAGGTCGGGGTGTGAATATTTTAACAAGGTATTTTATGCGTTGATTGGTTCTATAAGCTGAATTAATTTAAGAACCGAACTCAAAACGGAACAAAAATTGGACAAAATCAAAACAATCTAAGTCACCAAGTCGACTAGCCAAGCAATGGCAGCCGACTGGCAGTGACCTACTCAATAGGCTCATGGACCCATCCGACTGGATGAAACAGAGAGTTTTGAACATTTTTGATTGCCTGAGGAAGTTGACTGGCCATACCCAAGCAGTCGACTAGCTCCTTTGAGGCAGTTGACTAGCATAACCGTTGGGAAAACTATTTTTAAATTACTGCTTGGAGGCAGTCGACTGGGTGCCTCATCTTTTTGAGAAACATAATTTTGAAAAATGTTCTTGCCTATCACTTGGTGTTTACTCTTGCCTACTTTTCAAAAGTCACACTCCTACTCTCCTAGAGTGAGATTCATTCTCCAAACCCTAATGTTCACTATATATAGAATGAGATGTGGGATTAAAAGAAGTAGTTCTAGTGTGACAAATTTCTACAAATCTTCATCTTCATTTTTCTCTCTAGAACTCTTTGAAAAGTCATTGAAAGCAAGAAACAAGAATACTCGTTTTTCATCTCAAATCTTTTAAAGCTTTAAACTCTAGTTCTTTTCTTATTCTCTCAAATTCGTTAATTGAATTCTTCCTTTGAGAATATACATCTAGATTTCTTAAAATATCACTTAAAAACACTTGAGCTTATATTGATCAATCTTCCAAAAAAACCTTAGGATTTTTTAGTGTTTTTGGTTCTTAAGTGATATATTGATTGCATAAACAAATTTGTAATCTTGGGTAAGTGAAGCCTATTTGTTCAAGGGAGGATTGTTCTCTTGACTGTGAGACGAGCTTGTTAGCTCGTGTGTAAAGGTTTTGCTATTCCACCTATTGAAGGAAGAGCCATAATGTGAGGATTCAGAAAGTCTCAAGGAAGGGGATTCTTGAGCCGATGACTAGGAGCTACTGAACCTCGTAAAAATTACGGTGTCAATCTCTCTATCTATATCTCATTATTTTGCTATCTTGTATGCTATATTAATATTGTTATAATTTACTAGATCAATTAACTTGAACTTTTCATTGAAATAATTACTTGATTCTTGAAGTAATTGAATAATTGATATAGCTTAATTTGATTTCCGAAAAGATTTAAAGAGATCTTTTAAACACCCTATTCACCCCCCTCTAGGGTTAATTAGTGACTAACAACAATCTGTCTAGAGATGAGTTGTAGAGAATCCGGTGGACGGTATCCTTTTTGGGATGTATTCAATTATTTCCAGTACAATCTGATTCATGTGGTATAGATCGCCCTCTTGCAATTGATGAAGTAGATAGCTATATTATGCGGTTAGTGGTGGAGTAAGAAAACCCTATTTTTTCTGTACTCTGAATCACAAACAAAATTTAATTATTGTTTTAAATTAGTTTTCTTGGATCATAGATTTCAAACCTGTAAGAACATTTATAGTATTATTTATGTTTGTCATGTTCTAAACAATAAATATATTGAGTGAATTTTCATGTTGAGTGAATTTTGGAGTCGGGAAAGTTTAATAGGTATTTTCAAGCTTTGTCAAATTCAAATCAAGCCTAAAGAAGTAAAGAATACAAGAGAATTGAAGAGGAAACCAGGTTGAGTAAAAAGTGCCTCCCGGAGGACTGAAACGTCAGGTTTTTCAAACCGCAACTTCAAGAATCATTACAAGTGAGTCGAGGTGGTTCAAATGACATTAGTCTGAATAAAAGTTGGCTCCGAGGTTTTTGCTACGCATGGCCTACGCTTCTAGTAGCCTATAGTGGCTAGAAAGTGCTATTTCAACGCATTTACTACGCATGAAAAAATAAATTACGCATCTGCCTACTCTTCAAGCATAAGCTAACCTATACTACTCTTGAAGCGTAGGGTAATCCGTGTCAAAAAGTTGTTAAATTCCAGATTTGACCCCGATTTTTTATTTTTTGAGGTGACTGCGACTTTACACATTGAGATACGGGTCATACACATATTATTCATCAAAGAATAGGTTTTTACTTGGTTTGATGTGAAATTAAGAAAAAAAGGAAGATTAGGGTTTCTCCTATGCATTATTTATAAATACCAAGGTCTGCTACAGATGTGAGGGAGCCTTGGAGCCCTAGAGTGTTTTGAGAGATCTCTGCAAGTTTTATATATATTCATATTCATCTACAGAGATAGAGATAGAAAGAGAAAATATCATTGAGTGATTCTAGATCTTCTAGTTCTCTCTTGTTTAGAGTTTATTCAATTGTGTTTCTACATCGATGATCTTATGCATAATTAAATGACCTAGTTGCTGAAAAATAAACACACCGTGTGTAAGGTGGTTGCTTTGATCCATTTGAGAAACAAATTCGTCTGAGTACAGAGATCAGAGCAGGAGGCATCGTGGTTCATTGATCTGTTGATAAGCGGAGACGTCATAGTACGGAGCGGAGCGAGAGCTTTATTGAGCTCGAGTGATTCAAGTTTGTCCGACGTCGAGTGGAGAAAGGAAGATCTTGAGGGATTTGTATGTCTAAAACTTAATAGAGTTTGTGTAATCCTTTATTCATAGTGCATCGATACCCGAACGTATCCGTGGTTTTTACTTGGAGTCTTTCCATGGTTTTCCACGTAAAAATATCACGTGTCTCTATTACTTTATATTCTACACTTGTATTGATCTTTGCATGATTTAGTTCGTTAGAGAATTGGATTAAAATTGACTTTTCCACAATTAATTTTAATTTGTCAATAAATCCACAAAAATCTTATTCACCCCCCTATAGGCTATTTTCATTGATCGTCTAGGTAACTTCAAAACAAAACAAATAATTTTTTCAAAACTATAATTTAGTACTTTTAGATTACTAGAATGAATAAATTCAAGTCTCTGTGGGATCGATATTCCTCTTCTCAAGCCAAACTGTACTACAATATAATTCATGCACTTGCGATTGGTAAAACCTTGTCATCATAAGGTTATGTTCCTAAGCACTATTTTAAGCCCGATTGAGGCGCATCATTGGCAACTTCACATATGGAAGAGTTAGTGGAGTTTATAGAGATTTAGTTAACTGGTCGTGTATGTGTGGCATTGTGGTAAATACAATGCAAGACATGGGTAAAGGTATAAATGATGGGTAAATGGCACTCTTGTAATTAAGTGGTAACCTTAGGGCCTTTCTTGGAAAGGGGTGTTGGGAGAATAACACACTTTACTGTTGTCATGTTTGTAGCCCTTAGATCAAACCCTTTCACCCATTTCTCTTCCTAGCATTTGGATTTTTATCTCTACACTTCACATGTTCAACTAGATAGGCGCTCAAAAGTGTTCATTTTATGCCCCTATCTTGCATTAGTTATGTTCTTTCATTCCATTATTTGGTATTTTTATGTTGTTTGTGTGTTCAAGCATGTTTCAGGAGCTTAATGAAGAAATAGAGCTAAATTTTGTGAATTAACCAAGTTCATGTTCATTTCTATCCAAGAGGAGAGTCAAAGAGGTGTTTGCAAGACAAAAATGGCTCTCGGAGGACAAAAATGGCATTTTCTGAAGCCATCACCTAAAGTAAAAAGTCTCGTGAAATCAAGACGGTCATTTTGTCACAATTGTGAATAAAAGTTGTTTTCATGAAGAATTTACGCTTAAGTCTACACTTTCAGAAGAAAAAAGTGGACAGAAAACACATTTTTACGTTTGAACCTACGCTTAAAGAGTAGTGAATAGTGTTTTCAGCACAAACTTTCAGTCAATATCGGGACTCAGATCTCGGTCAAAAGGGGTCAATATTTGGTGATTCTTGAGCCTATAATCAAGAGCTTTAAATCAGGGTTCCAACGATATATTACATGACTCCATCCAATGTGTGTAGCTCCAAATATGATCAAAAGAGTGAGAGGTGTCCTACAGAAAAAGATGGAAATTTCATATTCGGGCCGAAATCCTAATTTGACTCAGATTGATCCTTTTTGACCCGGATAACTTTAGGTTCCACCCCAACACCTCTATACACAAAATATACATCAAATATTAGGGTTTTGCTTGGTTGGATGTGAAATTACGAAAAAGGGTAATCTTATTCTAAAAGTTAGGGTTTCTCTCACCTTTGCCTATATATACCAAGATCTGCTAAAGATCTATGGGACTTCTCTCCCCATAATTTTGGGACTTCTCTGTAAAAATTTTGGGGGACTTCTCTCCATATAATTTTGGGACTTCTTTCTACCCAATTTTCAAATTCATATCATTCAAAGGGAGGAGTCATTTAAGACCTAGAGATCTAGAGAAGAAGATCATGGAGAACGTTTCTACATCAATGATGCAGCCACCTTCTACCATGAGCAACTAATTTGGTATCTAAGGTTTTTTAGTGAAACCCTAGTGTAGTAATGTAGTTCTTTTATTTATTTCAATTGTAACGATGGGAAACTGTGACCATAATATGATGATTGCAGTAGAGGAGAGACCATTTTTATTCTTGATACAAGTTTATATATTTATTCTAATTTTTGTCTTAAACTGAATGAATATATTTATCTTACACGACCATAGTTATTCACTATGGGCTGGAACTCGGATGCTTAACTTATGATTTTCTATACAGTGGTGGTAATAAAACTTGAAATCCTAGGTTGACACAGTCCCTACCTTGGCGATTTAAGATAGACATGCTTTTAGTTTATTTTCATGCATTAGGAGTAGAATAGAGTAATTTAATTGGCATGTACTAGTTAGGTTAGTCATGAGATGGGTTGTCGCAATTTGGTTGATGGTAATCCTTTTTGGGGTCGTATTTAGTTATTTGCGGTACGACCTGATTCTCAGTTTATGGATCGATCTCTTGAAATTGTTGCATTGATATAATTATGTTATGCGGTTGGTGGTGGATTATGGAAACTCTAGATTTTATTTATATTGTTCTTGTCTGAATCTATCTTTATTGCTTTTTTAGTTAATTAATATTAAAAAAGATAAACTACAATTTAAGAGTATTATTTTACGAAAATTCAGAATACGATTTAGTCTATGTGGGATCGATAACCTTTCACAAGGTGAACTATACTATAATATGATTCGTGCACTTGCGATAGGTAAAACTTAAGCCGTCATAAGGGGCCTTTTTTAACACATATTTTTAGCACACCCCGACGGACATCAAGTTTTTCGCGCCATTGCCGGGGACTAACATATATTCTGAATTTTAGTAATTTAGTATACTTGAATTGTTTGTATTATATCTAAAGTTGGATTGTGTGTCTTTGCGAGGTATACTGAAAAACGCGAAGGGAATCGGCAGAGTAGTAACGATTGCATCGTTGGACCACTTTTGAATTCTAATGCATCTTAATTTTACGCATAATTTTAGCTTTATTTTCCATTCATAGTTAGTTTTTATTTTAAAAACAAACTACAGTTTTAATTGTCAGAAACTCCAATTTTCGCAAAACAGTAGAGGTTTTTGAGTAAAAATGGGTCAATAAACAAAACTCACTCTTCTACAATGAGCCTAGTTGATATTCGGACAAAACACGTCATTTAGGACCTTAAAACCCCAATTTTGTGATTGTCAGAAAAAAGAAAAAAAAATGTATAATGGTTATACCAATTCAATGAATGTTCCATATTATAATTCATACAACCATCAAGTATTACAGATATCATCCCAATTTCCAATACCAACAATCAAGTATAAGAAATTCATATCAAAGATTTAATGAGGATCCACGATATTTTGATCATGGATTAGGGTATCGATCGTATAGTCAAGATTATTATCCTCAACCATCAAATCAATTCCAATTTGAAGAGTCAAGTGCATATTCGTGTCCGGAGCCATTGTCTGTTGAAGATAAATTCTTAGCCCATTTGAGAGAAATCAGAGTTAACCGTCGTCCGGAGTCATTGTCTTCTAATGACCAATTCTTAGTATTTATGGGCAAAATCGAGACCCCTTGAAATTGTGAGGAGGTCACATACAATGGAGACAAATCATACTTTCCTAACACTGAAAATCCTAAATCAAGTTTCAATAAAAATTCTCAATCATTCTGCATTCAGGATTTTTAGTCCAATAATGCCCAATCATTTCAATCATTCTAACCCTCCAACCAAAATCCAGTCCAGTTCCAAAATAAAAATATGATGCCTAGATCAGCTAGTGATGAAGATAAACTGATAAGCACCTTGAGAGAGATTGAAAATTAATTAAACTCTAATTCTAAAGCTTTGATTAGGTTATGGTGACAAGTTGATTCTATGAGAATTGAGGATTTGCCAAATCAAGTGGTAGACAATTTTAAAGATGAGGAGGATGGGTACAGTGAAATAGAGGAAATCTTTGAAGAGGAATGGCCATGTCAAGATGTAGTCGATCTAACAAGCCATGATATAGTTGATTTAAGACCCTTTAAAGATTCTAAAAAAGAAACTAGCCTAACCGATATGATTCATGAGGATAAACAAAATAATTACAGTTCAATAGAGGAACAATTCAAGGTTAAAAGTGAACTCTCAAAAGGAGAGTTGATAAAAATCTTGCCCCCATCTACTTAACACCTACATGGAAAAGAAAGTGGCAGTCAAATGGAGGAATGGATTATGGATGACAATAAGGAACCCAAAGCATCAAAATAAACATCACCAGAAGAGCATGAGGGAGGTATTCTCCCACTACAAGAGCTAATAAAGACACCATATGAACCTAAAGCAATATTTTCTTAATGTCTTGATGAGCTGTGTTTTGAAGATAAACACAGTGATGATTTGGATGTTATGATAACACGGTCAAATGCAAAGTTTGAAATGTGGGAGGATCAACAACGATCCAATTTGGAAGTGATTATTGCATTTGAAAAAAAGCTCTAGGTCTTCAACTAGAGGAGGACCCAAAAGATTCGCCTGGATCTCCATGTATACAGGTCATTCGAGGAATTGGTGCCCGATAACTCACTTTACAAGATTGGGTTGTATGACGGCACTGAAATTCAAGAGAAGAAGGAGGATAAACAAGGAGGGAATGAGTACTACATAATGGATGGGATTGATAAGTTGATGAAGGACCCATTACCTTATTCATTGATAGAATCGTTGGACAGAGGTATTAACCATGGGATGAGAGTCGAGCATGATAAATGAGAAAAGGTATGTGATGATTATTATGTGCTTGATCTCGTGTTTGTTACTGAATGTTCACAATGGACATCATGGACTGATTTATTTCCCACACTTGCTCCACCGTGTGGTGGAAGTGTTTAAGAGAGGAAGGGTGTTGGATAACCCTTTACGGAGTCATCGCGCCAAAGACATTAAACATTGGTCCTAAGCTGTGAAAGTTAGTTTCTAGCCTTGGTTTGTAGAATAATAAGTCATTTAATTTTTGCAAATGTCAATTTTTAGAGATTTTAGGCCCTTAAGGCCAAATCTTTGCTGATTTTATTTTAATTTTATAAGATTGTAGGCCCTTAAGGCCAAATCATTGTTTATTTCATTAAAAAATATATATTCCTTGTGCTAGGCTGAGTAATAATTTCCATAAATTTATGATGAATTTATTTTTACCTTGCCATGATATTGGGTATGTGTGCTTTGTTGAATATTTCTATAGGTGGCTCGATTCAAGTTTGGGGGGAAGAATATGCATAAAGAGTTGAAATTCCGGATATGCGCTTCAAGGGTAACTATATTCTTTCTCATGAGTATGATTGTGAACCATGAGGACATGGTGTAATTTAAGTTTGGGGGAAGGTATAGTTGGCTATAAGGAATGATTGATAAATAAATTGAAAAAAAAAAATTGGAATTTTTTTGAAAAATTCTTCCTTTTGACGCATGATTGATTTGTATTACAAGTTGATTGAGTTTGTATTTATGATGCATGAGTAGTATGTGATGTGATATTCTCATTCATGAGAGTGATGATTAAATCGAGTTAGTGAAGTGATATGGTTATACATGGGTGAATGAATGAGTGAAATTGAAATCAAGAAGGACGTCTTTGACCTATAAGCACATACACACATTCACTGTGGGTAAAACAATTAATCTTTGACTATGTAGTTGAAAAATTAATTTTTCCACAATAAAAGGGGAGAAGATATGGTTGAAATGAAAAAAATTAAAGTAGAAAAAAAATGCAAAAAGCGGTTCTTTGAACTGATGAGCATAAATCTCATGGAAGGAACTCGGGCACAGTTGGTCGAGACTAAAAATCCTTACTAGAAAGTCCGGGAGCTTAGAAATACAAAAAAGGATGAAAAGTGGAATGATGAAAAGATTGTTTTTTATGAAAATGGTAAACTTTGATCAACGAAGTAGAAGAAGAGAGATTAACATACCATGGTAGAATGTTCACAAAAATACGGAAGGTTGTCTGGATTGGGAGTAGAGAGTAACGAAATCATTCACCATAGTGGGGTACATTCATGACATTAGCTCAAGATAGTTATTGTTCGGTAGTGAGTGAAAATATTTGCATCCATATTATCTTATGCATTGTATCATAACTTAGTTAATGTGTGTGTGAACTCATGACTACATGATTACGAAGAATGAAGAAGTTGTGGGTAGTATAGCTAACCCTCACGAGACTTCACTCGTCCACTCGGTGTTGGCAAGGGATTTAAAAGGCTTATTACACGTGCTAAGTGTAATCGTCGACCCTCGCACAAGCTAGGGATTAGGTTAGATTAAAGATCATCCCAAGATAGTTTTGCTGAGTTCATTTATAAGGGACTAGCAATATGTAAATTTGGGGTGTGATAGGCGCTCAAAAGTGTCCTTTTTAAGCCCATATCTTGCATCAGTTATGTCATTTCATTCCATTATATGGTATTTGTATGTCATTTGTGTGTTCAAGTATGTTTCAGAAGCTTAATGAAAAAATAGAGCTAACTTTGATGAATTAACCAAGTTCATGTTTGTTTCTATCCAAGAGAAGAGTCAAAGAGGTGTTTGCAAGAGAGAAATGGCGCCTGGAGGGCAAAAACGACATTTTCCAAAGCCGTCACCTGAAGTAAAAAGTCTCGTGGAATCAAGACGGTCATTTTGGCACAATTACGGAGAAAAGTGGTTTTCATGAACAATCTATGCTTAAGCCTACACTTTAAGAAGCAAAAAGTGGTCAGAAAACACATTTTTACGCTTGAATCTACGCTTAAAGCGTAGTGAACAGTGTTTTCAGCACAAACTTTCAGTCATCTTTGAGAGCTCATATCTCGATTAAACAAGATCCAAATAGAGTGATTATTGAGCCTATCATCAAGTTCTTAAAGTCAGATTTCCAAACATATATTATACCACTCCATGCAATGTGTGTAGCTCCAGATATGATCAAAAGAGTTAGACGTGTCCTGCAGAAAAAGCTAGAAATTTCAGATTCGGGCCAAAATTCTATTTTGACCTGGATTGATCCGTTTTGACCCGGATGACTTTAAGTTTAACCCCAACACCTCTATACATGTAATATACACATATTATACATCCAATATTAGGGTTTTTCTTGGTTGGGTGTGAAATTACGAAAAAGGGTAATCTTATTCTCCAAGTTAGGGCTTCTCTCACCTTTGCCTATATATACCAAGGTCCGCTACAGATCTAAGGGACTTCTCTCCCCATAATTTTGGGACTTTTCTCTACATATTTTGGAGGACTTCTCTCCACATAATTTTTGGACTTCTTTCTACCCAATTTTCAAATTCATATCATTCAAAGGGAGAAGTCATTCAAGACCTAGAGATCCGGAGAAGAAGATCATGGAGGGAGTTTCTACATCAATGATGCAGTCACCTTCTACCATGAGCCACTAATTTGGTAGCTAGGGTTTTTTAGCAAAACCCTAGCCAAATAATGTAGTTATTTTATTTGTTTCAATTATAATGAGGGGAAACTGTGACCATACTGTAATAATTGCAGTAGATGAGAGACCATTTTTTATTCTTGATACAAGTTTATATATTTATTCTGATTCTTGTCTTATACTGAATGAATATATTTATCTTACATAATCATGGTTATTCACTATAGGCTGGAACTCGGATGCTTAAGTTATGATTTTCTACAGAATTGTGGTAATAAAACTTGAAATCCTAGGTTGACACAGACTATGCCTTGGCAATTTAATATAGACATGCTTGATGTGACATAAGGTGTGTAAAAATATGTAGTTAAAAATGACACCTTAACGACGCTAGGTTTTATCCTACACAAGCGCACGTATCAATTATAGTATAGCAATGGCTTAAGTAAGGGATATCGATCTCACAGAGACTGAGATTGTTCACTTTAACAATTCAAAAAAACTGAATTATATTTTCTGAAAATGGTTTGTTTGGGTGGTGAAAGACCAAATTATCTATTTTAACTAAAATTATCTAGAAAACAAATTAAATTCGTTGTGATTCAGATGAGAGAGAAAACTAAGGTTTTCATCACTCTACCACTAACCGCACAATATAGTTCCTCACTGTATCAATTGTACGAGGGTAATCCATAACTGTGAATCAGGTCATACCGCAAATAGCTAAATACGACCCCAAAAAGGAGTACCATCAACCGGATCGCGACAACCCGTCTCATGACTGACCTAACTAGTACATGCCAATTATACTACTCTAATCTATTCCTATTGTATGAAAATAAACTAAAGCATGTCTATATTAAATCGCCAAGGCACGACCTGTGTCAACCTAGGGTTTCAAGTTTCATTACGACCATTATGTAGAAAACCATAATTAAGCCTCCGAGTTCTTTCCCATATTGAATAATCATAGTTGTGTAAAATAATACATTCATTCCATCTAAGACAATAATTTAGAACAAATAATTAATTTTATATTGCAAATCATTACGGTTTCTTAACTACTACAATCATCACCGTATGATCAACAATTTTCCCTTTTTACAATTGAAAGCAATGAAACAACTACATTACTTGGCTATGGTTTTTTTAGATAACCCTATATACCGAGTTAGTTGTTCATGGTAGAAGGAGACTTCATAGTTGATGCAGAATCGACCTCCATGGTCTTCTTCTCTAGATCTCTAGGTTTGAATATGGCTTTCAACAACAGCAAGTATGAATGAATGAACCTCTAAACCGCTTCTACAAACGTCTCACAAAACCATCCTATTGTCCTTGAAATTTATTTCATGTCGAAGACTCAAGACTCGGGGTAGATAGGTCGAGGTGAAAACATTATAACAAGGTATTTTATGTGTTGGTAAATCCTATAAGCTCAAATGATAAAATAATCGAACACAAAACGAACCAAAATTGAACTCGAAATTTAGATTTTCAGTGCGGAAGCCGACTGCTGCATGAGATGCAGCCGACTGCTTAAGATTGAAAGAAATGAGCTTGAGACTCTTCCATCAGCAACCGACTCTCATGGTCCGGTAGCCAACTTCTCATGGCTCGGCAACCGACTTCTCGTGGCTCGGTAGCCGATTCTCATGGTCCGGTAACCGACTTCTTGTGCTTCGGCATGCAGTAGTCGACTGCTTGAGCATAAAAGAAACCAAGTTTGAGTCTCTTTTTGGGCAGTCAACTCTTGGTGTTTCGGAAGCCAACTGCTGATGCAGTCAAACTACTATATCATACACTTTTTTGCCCATCACTTTGTGTCTACTTTTTCCTTATTTTCAAACGGCTCTTGTCTCCTCTTCAATAGTGAGATCTAGTCTCCAAACCCTATTGTGTTCATATATATAGAATGAGATGTGGGAGTGAAAGGGTGTTGTTCTAGTGTGAGAAATTTTTTACATATCTTCATCTTCTTCTCTCTTGCACTCTTCAAAAAGCCATTGAAGGCAATAAGCAAAAAACTTGATTTTCAACTCAAATCTTTGAAGCTTTAAACTCTAGTTTTGTTTTTCTTGTTTATTCTCTTGAGCACATTCATTGAATTCATCCTTTTAGAATACATATCTAGAGTTGTTGAAATATCACCAAAAACACCTGAGCTTATATTGATCTATCTTCCATAAAATCTATAGTGTTTTTGAGTGCTTTTGTTCTTGAGTGATTCCTTGTTTTATAAAAGGATTATGATCCTTGAGTGAGTGAAGCTCATTTATCTTCAAGAGGGGTTTTTCCTCTTGCTTTTGTTACGGGATCGTTAGCTCGTGTGTAAAGGTTTGCTATTCCACCTGTGATTGAAGAGTCATAGTGAAAGGATCGGGAAAGGTTTCTAGAAGGGGTTGTTAAGCCGAGGAGTAGGAGTTACCGAACCTCGAAAAAAATTGCGGTGTCAATCTCTCTATCTTTATCTGTTTACTTCATTATTTTATTTGTTATATTTACTTTAATATCTTGTATGCTATAATTAGTCTTGTGATAATTTATTAGTGTTGGCTTTGAAATTTATTTTCGGCAAACAATACCAAAATTGATGATAACAAACCATTAAAGAGTGTTAGATACTAATGAAATATCTAGTTCATATTTTCAGCAAACGATAGGTGAATGACTCAGAAAACATGCTCGGAAAGAATGCTGACATAAAAGAGAAAAAGCAAGAAAGAAATTGAAACACGGAAACGGAAAATCAAATATTTAACAAAAAAGGAGAAACTCGAAGACTCAAAACACGGGGTAGATAGGTCGGGGTGCGATCATTGTAACAAGGTAATTTATGCGTTGATAATATCTTATAAGCTCAAGTATTAAATGAACCGAACTCAAATGAAAGAAAAAAAAATGATTTAGAACAAGTGTTCTTCAAAGCCATAGTCGACTAGAAGACTCCATGTAGTCGACTGAATCATGACGAAAGTTAAAATTTTAAATCAATTGAGTTGTAGTCAACTAAAAGAACCATGTAGTCTACTATACCATGACCTAGTCGACTAGACCATCTCAACTAGTCGACTAAACTATACAGAAGTTTAACAAGTTTTTCTCCATTTCATTGAGTCGACTAAAGCCTTGTTGTAGTCGACTAAACACAACCATCCAGTCGACTAAAGCACCATTGAGTCGACTAAAGAGCACCAAGTAGTTGACTAGGACTTCACTTAGTCGACTAAAAGAGACGATGTAGTCGACTAAGAGCTCCATGATTTCTGCAGTTTTGACAGAAACATTTTTTCCTCTTTTGAGCAACATGTTTAAAACTTTCAAATGGCTTTTGTCTCTTTCAATTACAATATTCATTCTCAAAACCCTAAAGCCTCCATATATAATGAATGAGATGTGTATTTGAATGTAAGAGATTGAACTAGAGAGAAAAATAAGCCTTCATCTTCATACAAAATTTTCTGAAAAAGCCATTGAAAGGAAGCAAGCAAAAATCTGATTTTTTGCAAAACTCTCAGAAGTTTCAAACTCTAGTATTTCTTCTTATTCTCCAAATATTATTCATTGATATAGACTTTGAGAATACATATCTAGAGCTATTGAGAAATCACCAAAAACACTTGAGCTTATCTTGATTTATCTTCCATAAAAACCTTTGGGTTTTTAGTGTTTTTGTTCTTGAGTGATACAATTGATTACATATGAATTTTGTGATCTCAGACAAGTGAAGTCGAACGATTTTTCAAGAGAGGATTTTTCTCTTGATTGAGAGACAAGCTCGTCAGGCATGTGTTGTAAAGGTTTGCCATTCCACCTGTGAAGGAAGGGCAATAGTGAAAGAATCGGGAAAAGTCTCAAGAAGGGGTACTTGTGCCGAGGACTGGGAGTTACCGAACCTCGTAAAAATCACATTGTCAATCTCTCTATCTCTTTCTCTCTACTTCATTATTTTGCATGCGAGTAATTTCAATATCTTGTATGCTATAATTAGTCTTGTGATAATTTATTAGATTAATTGAATTGAATCTTTCACTTGACTATTGAAGTAAATTGAATATTTGTTCTAACTCGTTCTACTTTCGAAAAGAGTTAGAAATATTTTTGAGCACCCTATTCACCCCCCCTCTAGGGTTAATTAGTGACTAACAATTGGTATCAGAGTCTAATCTCTATTAATTTTAGACTTAACCATCTTAGAGAACGATCATGGCCTCAAATTTAGTCACTCACGTTGAAGGACAATATAATAATAGGCCCCCATGGTTTGATGGATCAAACTATAGCTATTGGAAGACTAAAATGATAGATTTTCTTCAAGCTATTGACTATCAAATATGGCAAGTAGTCCTTGAAGGACCATTTGTATTAACCAAAGTCGTTGATGGAAAAACCATTCCCAAATTACCAAATGAGTGGGATAACGATGACCGTAAGCTCATGTCCTACAATGCTAAAGCCAAAGTAAATTTAAATTGTGTATTGAGTCCAAATGAATTTAATCGTGTATCTACTTGTTCAATGGCTAAAGAAATGTGGGATAAGCTTGAGGTGACTTATGAAGGTACCTCTCAAGTACGTGAATCCAAAATTGACATACTTATGCATGAATATGAATTGTTTGATATGAAAGATGATGAAAATGTGAATTCTATGATGTCTCATTTTACAAATATTTTGAATGGACTAAAGCATCTTGGTAGAATTGTTCCTAGATCTGATGTGTCACGCAAAGTGCTTAGAAGTCTTCCGGCCAAATGGGATGCAAAAGTAACGGCAATCAAAGAAGCACATGATTTCAACACCATGAGTCTCGATGAGATTTTCGGCTCTCTACTCACTTGGGAAATCACGTTGAAATCTCGTGAAGACGACATCAAGCCAAGAAAAGGCATAGCTTTGCAAGCCTCTACCAAAAATGAAGCCAATGAGCCAAGTGAAGAAGAAGTGGATGAGGACATTGCTTTGTTCATCCAAAAATTCAAGAAATACCTTCAAAGAAAGAAAGCAAATGGTAGAAGATTCATGAGGAAAATTGAACCAAAAGACGAGCCTAGCAAAAGGGAACCCCCAACTTGTTTCAATTGCGGAAAGCCGAAACACTATAAAAGTGATTGCTTCAAGCTCAAGAAGGAAAACGAGAAAAGACCAAACAAGATGGCTATAAATGCCACATGGGATGACTACGACTCATGCGACTCGGATGAGGATGAAAATGGTGAGGAAAGGGCAAATATTTGTCTCATGGCAAATGAAGAAGAGGTATATTTAAGTTCATATACATTAGATACGACTAAATTGTCGTATAAGAACTTCTCTTTTATTGTAATGAATTAAAAGATGCGTTTGAAGAATTACATGATGAATTTGAAAAATTAGCTAGAAAACATATTCTTCTTAAGAAAGCTAAATCTTCATGTAGCTCTACTAGTTCCAACTTAGAAACTTCATGGAATGACAAAACCATTGAGCTAGAAAAGGAAAATAATTGGTTGAAAAATACTATAGATGATCAAATAAATGTATTATCTAAATTTACAAATGGAAAAGAGAACATTAGCATTATGTTAGGAAGCCAAATAGGATCATTTGATAAATGTGGTCTAGGGTATGATGCTTTTGACAAATATGCTCTTATTTTGAAAAAGAGAAAAACATTTAGTCCTACATTTACAAGACAATCTTCTCATACATCTTCATAGAAAGAAGAAAATTATGACAAACTATGACACAAACTAATGCATGCCTTCATAGAAAGAAGAAAATTATGACAAAAATGGTTTGGGCTCCAAAAGGAACTATTGCATGCTTGCATAGAAAAGAAAATGTCGTAACGAAACTGATTTGGGTTCCAAAAGGAACCATTGCATATGTATCTAACCAAAATGGACCCAAAACAAATTGGGCACCAATAAAAGTTACTTGAACTTGTTTTGTAGGTATGCTTGAAATTCGCATCAAAGGAAAAATGATTTCTGGATAGCGGATGCTCAAGGCATATGACGGGAGAGAAATCAAAGTTAATTTCTCTAAAACCCTATGAAGGAGGAAACGTAACTTTTGGAGACAACTCTAAAGGCAAAATTATAGGGATTGGCTCAATTAGTATATCATTTTCTCTCTCTATAGATGATGTGCTATTAGTTGATGGTTTGAAGCATAATTTGTTTAACATTAGTCACTTGTGTGACAAGGGCTATGATGTTATCTTTAGAACAAATGCATGCATAATCGAGAAAGATAGGAAGCAAATGTTCATTGCCAAAAGAAATGGAAATTTGTATACTTTGTTGCTATGTAAATTGCACGAACAAGATGTTAAATGTTTTGTCACATCTAGTGAAAATAGTTGGTTATGGCATAGATGTCTAGGACATGATAGCATGGACCTCATTCATCGTTTATCCAAAAATGATTTAGTCAAAGGCCTCCCAAAGACTAAATTTTTAAAAGATAAAATATGTAGCACATATCAAATAGGTAAGCAAGTAAAGTCCTCTTTCAAGAGAAAGAAAGACATTACCACTTCTAGACCATTA
This sequence comes from Cornus suecica, assembly GCA_963922005.1. Taxonomy (NCBI): domain Eukaryota; kingdom Viridiplantae; phylum Streptophyta; class Magnoliopsida; order Cornales; family Cornaceae; genus Cornus; species Cornus suecica. The sequence goes on from OY998243.1 coordinate 53,696,330, forward strand.
AAGCTACTTTACATGGATCTTTTTGGTCCGGAGAGAATGGCTAGCTTAGCTGGGAAACTCTATGTACTTGTTATAGTCGATGACTACTCTAAATATACTTGGGTTCACTTTCTTGCTCATAAAAATGAGACTCACTCCATTCTTGATAAATATTATAGAATCATTCAAAATGAAAAATATTTGAAAATCAAGAAAATTAGAAGTAATAGAGGTAGGGAATTTGAAAATCAAGACTTACAGAAATTATGTGATGACCTCGGTGTATCTCATGATCCCTCGACCCCTAGAACCCCTCAACAAAATGGTGTAGTTGAAAGAAAGAATATGTCTCTACAAGAGATGGCTAGAACCATGTTAAATGAACACAACCTTCCCCGAAGCCTAAGGGCGGAAGCGGTAAACACCGCTTGCCATATAATTAATCGTGTCATTATTCGGATGAAATTGGGAAAAACACCTTATGAGTTGTAGAATGGTCGAAAGCCCAATATTGGGTATTTCAAAGTTTTCGGGTGTAAATGTTTTGTGTTAAATGATAAAGATAACCTAGGAATATTTGACTCCAAATCGGATGAAGCAATTTTTCTACGATATTTTTCAAGGAGTAAAGCCTTTCGAGTTTTTAACAAATGGACTCTAACTATGGTTAAGTCAATTCATGTTATCTTTTATGAATCACCCTCACCACCATCACCTAGAATTGACCTAGAAGAAGATGAGGCTGTTGGGATTGAGGACAATCTAAATACTCTCAATATCTCCAACTCATCAAGTAGCCAAAAGGAAAGGAGGGAAGTTGAGCATCAATCCAATGATGACTTGACCAACTCAATGCCTAAATCATGGAGGATTGTACACAATCATCCTCTTGATCAAGTCATAGGTAATCCATCAAAAGGGGTTAGTACTAGATCTCAACTTAAATATTTTTGCAATCACATGACTTTTGTATCGCAAATCGAACCCAAGAACTTCCACGAAGCTCAATGTGATGATTCTTGGATTGTAGCAATGCAAGAGAAACTAAATCAATTTGAACGCAATCAAGTTTGGCGTTTAGTTCCTAGACCCGAAAATCAAACTATAATTGGCACAAAATGGGTTTTTCGAAATAAAAAGGATGAGAATGTAGTAATTATTCGAAATAAAGCAAGATTGGTAGCTCAATGATATAATCAAGAGGAAGGCATCGACTACGATGAGACTTTTGCACCAGTAGCTAGATTAGAAGCAATTGTAATGCTTCTTGCATTTGCATCATATAGAAACTTTACTCTTTATCAAATGGATGTTAAAAGTGTTTTCTTTAATGGTGTCATAGAAGAATAAGTTTTTGTAAAGCAACCACCCGGTTTTGAAAATAATTTTTTTCCAAATCATGTTTTCAAATTGGCTAAAGCTCTATATGGTTTAAAGAAAGCTCCTCGAGCTTGGTATGAGAGACTTAACGGGTTTTTGACTCAAAATGGTTTTACACGACGGAAAGTTGACAACACACTTTTTACGAAAACCATTAAGAATAATTTTTTGATTGTCCAAATATATGTTGACGACATTATATTCGGCTCAACAAACGATTCTTTATGTAAATAATTTGCTACAAGTATGCAAAATGAATTTGAAATGAGCATGATGGGTGAGTTGAATTTCTTTTTAGGGTTACAAATCAAGCAAAACTCGACTGGCTTATTCATTAGCCAATCCAAGTACACTAAATATTTGCTAAAGCGATTTCGTATGGAGGTTACCAAACATGTCATAACTCCTATGAGTTCCTCTATTAATCTTGATAAAGATGAAAATGATAAATGTGTTGACATTACTAATTATAGAGGCATGATCGGTAGTTTGCTTTACTTAACCGCTAGTAGGTCGGATATAATGTTTAGTGTGTGCCTATCTGCTCGTTTTCAATCATGTCCTAAAGAATCTCATTTATTTTCCGTGAAACGTATTTTTTGCTACCTAAGTGGTACAATTAACTTAGGGCTTTGGTATCCACGTGGAACTTCACTTGATCTTATTAGCTATTCGGATGCCGATTTTACGGGATGTAGAATTGATCGAAAAAGCACAAGCGGCACTTGTCACTTTCTAGGACACTCACTAGTATCTTGGTCAAGTAAAAAGCAAAATTTCGTTGCATTATCTACGGCAAAAGCCTAATACGTTGCTGGCGGTAGTAGTTGCGCTCAAACTCTTTACATTAAGCAACAACTACTTGATTTCGGTCATATTTTCAATCATGTGCCCATTAAATGCGATAATACGAGTGCTATTTGTATATCAAAGAATTCGATTCATCATTCATGAACCAAGCATATAGAGATTAGACATCATTTATTACGTGATCATGTTGCTAAAAGAGACATTGTATTGGTTTTTATTGACACTAAAAATCAATTAGTGGATATTTTCACTAAACCACTCGCAGACGAATCATTTTCTTAAATTCGTAGAGAAATCAGAATGGCCATGGATTTTGATGTTTTGTCCTAAATTCTTTCATAATTTTTATTTTTCATATTTTTGTTATTTTTATTTATTCATTTCACCTATTTTCAACATTTGTTTTGCCTTAGTCGACTACACCAAGTGCTCCAGTCGACTAAAACAACCAGTGCACTTCATTCCTTATCTTCGACCTTGCCTAGTCGACTACATGCCATGCCTTAGTCGACTAAACAGTCCATCTAGTCGACTACTCCCTGAGTCCTAGTCGACTAAATGCCCCTTAACCGACTACATCCTCACCCTTAGTCGACTACTTGTTCCCTCTATCCGACTACACCAAACCCTAGTCGACTCAACCCTCTATATAACCTAGCCTCCACTACATCTTCTTCATTTGCCTCTCTCACTCCTCACCCAACTCCATTCCCTCTCCTCTCTATACCTCTCATAGTCTCATTTTCACATTCACACCATCACTATTTCCCATTTATTTCACATTCCCATCATTTTCCATCTAGTTTCTTCACCCAATTTCTTCATATCCATTCTATTTCTCTCATCTATATATATCTCTATATACACCACTATATATCCATATATATATATATATATATATTTATTCGCACCTTTTTCAATGGCACCGAAGACTCGCGACTTAAATTGGAAACGATCACGGATTGATGGAGGCCAAAGCTCCACTACACCACGCATACCTACTGCTGCAGAGGAAGAGGAATTGAATGAACCTCTGCTCCTTGAACCTCTGCTCCTTGAACCTCTTCTTGTAGATGACTGTGATACAAACTAATTCACCACCATCTTTGATCATCGTCCTCCAACACCATGCCGTATTATCACTAAAGCTCTATGCAATGAAATTGGGGCTTGAACTTTCATTTTGTTCCGAGCAATTGGTTGGGATTTTTTCATTTCTCTCGACATCCCAGTTCTTCCTCGCATTATCAAAGCATTTTACGCTTCTCTTGCGAATTGCAAGGAGTATTTTCTCCCTCATCTTCGAATTGATTTGGTTGGTCGCGAAGTGACTTTTTCCGACAGGGAAATCAATTGGATATTTTCACTTCTGGATAACGGTATCCTCCACTTTTCCAAGCAGGATTGGTACAAGGCTAATGGGGTCAACTGTATTGAGACAGTTCGGACAATTTGCATGGACAAAGAAATCACGCAGACAGTCGGCCTTCTCACTTCTATTCTCCTACCCGAGGCAAGGTTAATTCACAATATCAATACTTTTTCTATTTTGCCTAAAATTGGTAGTCTTAGTAGTGTGTCGTGTATGGAGGCGTTTCTTATTTACTGCGTCATGATAGGGACACGAGTTGATTTAGCTACTATTTTCCGCTCTGTCATCCTTATATGTCAATGCAAGCCATCCGGTCCCCTTTTCTTTCCTGCACATATTACATATTTACTTCAGCAGAAAGGCTTTTCTTTTCCAAATGAGGTGTCCGAGCATCATCCTATTTTTCTCGACCCTATTCATGTCAAGCATATGCATATCACCTTTGAGGCAGAAGGGAATTTCATTACCGAGAGTGTGCCTATTCCTCGTTCACGCCCAGCCACTGGCATTTCTGCATCGCGCCAAGAAGCCTCTTCCTCGGTTCCTCCGTTGGAAAGTGCTTCTGCTCCACCGACCTTCGAGAATAGTGCTCAGGCTACTCTTCTCCACCAAATTATTGGGGTTGTTCAGAGCAATACGGAGATACTTAGGCAACAGGACCAAGTGCTTCAGCGCCTTGATGAAATTGTGACCAAAAATACGGAAGCGATTCAAAAAGTCAATGAGAGTCTAATTATTTTTTATGAAGAAATCTCTACCCGTATCTCTGGTCCCACCGGGTCACTTGATGACCTTACTCTTGGTCTCGCGGCCCCTCGATGCTGACAAAAAGGGGGAGAAATTATGCTATTGTAATATCAAGTACTTCATTCTATGTCATTAGCAATTTCTGTTTTTGTGTGGCTTGTTGTTTGTTTTCATTAGTGTAACCACTTGTACTAAATTGAATCATCTATGAAATGCTATTTTTATTATCTTAAATGTGCCTAAATATTAATTGTATCGAAATGCCCATTAATCTGTAAATTTCATTTATAAAGGGGGAGCATTTGAACAAAAAATTTATGCACATGTTGAGGGGGAGCATCACTTGATGTTTCATCACTACCAAGCAAACACAAAAAATTTGTCATCATCAAGGGGGAGATTGTTGGCTTTGAAATTTATTTTCGGCAAACATTACCAAAATTGATGATAACAAACCATTAAAGAGTGTTTGTTACTAATGAAATATCTAGTTCATGTTTTCAGCAAAAGACAGGTTAATGACTCGGAAAACATGTTCGGAAAGAATGCTTGCATAAAATGGAAAAAGCAAGAAAGAAATTGAAGCGCAGAAACGGAAAATCAAATAATCAACGGAAAATGCAAAAGTTGAAGACTCATGACTCGGGGTAGATAGGTCGAGGTGCGATCATTGTAACAAGGTAATTTATACGTTGATAATATGTTATAAGCTCAAGTATTAAATGAACCGAACTCAAATGTAAGAAAAAAAAATTGATTTAGAACAAGTGTTGTTCAAAGCCATAGTCGACTAGAAGACTTCATGTAGTTGACTGAATCATGACGAAAGTTAAAGTTTTAAATCTGAGTTGTAGTAGACTAAAAGAACCATTTAGTCGACTCAACCATGACCTAGTCAACTAGACCATCTCATGTAGTCGACTAAACCATACAAAAGTTTAACAAGTTTTTCTCCATTTCATTGAGTCTACTAAAGCACCATTGAGTCGACTAAAGAGCACCAAGTAGTCGACTAGGACTTCATCTAGTCGACTAAGAGATACCATGTAGTCAACTAAAGATTTGATGTAGTCGACTAAGAGCTCCATGATTTCTGCAGTTTTGACAGAAATATTTTTCCCTCTTTTGAGCAACATGTTTAAAACTTTCAAACGGCTCTTGTCTCTTTCAATTACAATATTCATTCTCAAAACCTTAAAGCCTCCATATATAATGAATTAGATGTGTATTTGAAAGTACGAGATTGAACTAGAGAGAAAAAGAAGCCTTCATCTTCATACACAATTTTTCTGAAAAAGCCATTGAAAGGAAGCAAGCAAAAATCTGATTTTCTGAAAAAATCTCAGAAGTTTCAATCTCTAGTATTTCTTCTTATTCTCTAAATATTATTCATTGATATATCCTTTAAGAATACATATCTAGAGCTATTGAGAAATCACCAAAAACACTTGACCTTTGGGTTTTGAGTGTTTTTGTTCTTTAGTGATACAATTGATTACATACGAATTTTGTGATCTCGGACAAGTGAAGTCCAATGATTTTTAAAGAGAGGATTGTTCTCTTGATAGAGAGAAGCTCGCGATGCTTGTGTTGTAAAGGTTTGTCATTCCACCTGTGAAAGAAGGGCCATAGTGATAGGATCGGGAAAAGTCTCAAGAAGGAGTTCTTAAGCCGAGGATAGGAGTTACCGAACCTCGTAAAAATTATGGTTTCAATCTCTCTATCTCTTTCTCTCTACTTTATTATTTTGCATTCTAGTTACTTCAATATCTTGTATGCTATAATTAGTCTTGTGATAATTTGTTAGATCAATTGAATTGAATCTTTCACTTGACTATTGAAGTAAATTGAATATTTGTTGTAACTCGTTCTACTTTCGAAAAGAGATAGAAATATTTTTGACACCTTATTCACCCCTCCCCTTGTAGGGTTAATTAGTGACTAACAATTAGATCAATTGAATTGAATTTTTCATTGAAATATTTACTTAACTACTGAAGTAATTGAATAATTGCTATATCTTGTTTTATGTTCGAAAAGAGTTAGAAATATTTTTGAACACCCTATTCACCCCCCCCCCCCTCTAGGGTCATTTAGTGACTAACACAACCCTCCTGAATCCTCCTTTCTTTTGATATACAATCATGTATATATAGGCAATGGTATAGAGAGGCCATTTTCAGTCTTTTCACTCTAAAACTCATGCAAACCCTAACTTCTTGTAATTGTTAGGATCGGTCTCTTGCAATTGTTACATTGTTATAAATATGTTATGCGGTTGATGGTGGAGCATGGAAACCCTAGATTTTATTTCTATTGTTCTTGTCTTAATCTATCTTTATTGATTTCTTAGTTAATTAATCTTAAAAATGACAAACTATATTTTTCTAGCAATTTAAGAGTATTATTTTACGAGAATTCAGAATACGACATAATCTCTGCAGGATCTATAGGGTCCGTTTAGATACCATGTTTTTTGTTTTTATTTTTTTACTGTTCACAAGACTAAAAAAAAAAACACGTTTGGCAAACGCGTTTACTGTTCACAGTTTTTTCCCAAGAAAACTGTTTTCTGTGAATAGTGTGTAAAAGTGGTAAAAACACCAAATACAACTTTTAGTTGTTTTTTGAGTTTTTTCACTGTTTAGGTGGTAAAAACAGTGAAAACACCAAATCCATAAAATACAATTTTCACCAAATAAAAGTGGTGAAAACACCTTCATCCAAACGCTTTTTTATTTTTAGTTTTTTCCTGAAAAAAGTAAAGACAAATACAAAAACAATTTTTATATTTGAAGACAGAAAACAAATACAAAAAACAGGCTTTTCAAACGCACCCATAACCTTTCACAAGCTCAACTATACTATAATATGATTCGTGCACTTGCGATAGGTAAAACCTAAGTCGTCATAAGTGACCGTTTTTAACACATATTTTTAGCACACCCCGACGGATATCACAACCACACATCCCTCTTTCCTTTTGTCTTCCATTATCTTCGCATCCAAAGTAAGAACACACACATATATGCACACCATGGAGGAATTTTCGGCCACCCTTATGCTCTCTTGATTTTTGGTTCTGAAAATTGTTCCCTTTTCTACTCCATGCTCAATTGATGATGAAGCTTTGAGTGGTTTTGGTATGGGAGGTGTTATTAACTTTCTTCAACTTCATTGGGAATGTTTTCTCTCATTTAGGGTTTTGTCTACAAGAACCCTAGCTTTTAAATTCTCAAGTTTTCACATTCTAGCATTGATTTTTGTTCTTCATTACTCATAATGTGGAAGGTTGGGAATTCGGTTCTTCCATCCTTTTAGGTTTGCTTCTGGTGACTTTTGGCTCACCTTGTGAAGAGATTTTCGTAAGTTTCATACCCATATCTTTTGTTTTGAAAGCTCATTTATGAAACCCTATAATTTATTTCATTAGGGTTTTGCTCAAATTCTTATGGGTTGGACCACACTTGTGAATTTAGACCTATGGAAGAAATCTTTGTAATCATTATTTAAACTTTTATATGTTGTTGGAATTGTCTAGAATTATATAACCAACCTCACTCTTCGAAGCACACTTAAAATTGGTGACCATTGCTTGGACTTCACTTGCACATCTTGATTAGCCTTGCTTGAACTCCATTTGAGGTAAGGAAAAATTATTTGTTTTTGTTTTCGTACGAGGGTGTGTGCATCCATGTATATATGCAAGTGAGTCTTGATAACATAAACGAGAAATTAGGCCCGTGAAAATCAGGATATTGTGATGCAATGTATAATATTTGTTGTGAAATTTTGCTTATATGTGGATGAATATGAGCATGTTAGTAATATTAAGCATAATGTATTGAAATATAATGTATAACATATTATGATAATGCATGGTTACTTTGAGGCCATTTTGCATATTGAGTACACATTGTTGTATTATGTACACTGGTGTTGGTCTATAAAGGTCATGTAACCATTTGTGAGTTGAATTGTGCCGGATCGTCGCAATAACTGGCTAGGTGGTGCATCTCGTTTCCAGTGGAACTAGTCTTCCGAGAAATAGAGATGATGGGGGAGGACTTGTTCCAAACATTAACTTTCACGGAACGTGTTTTGTGTTTTTCAATCTTCATTGACGAATGTGTATATCCTCTCAAGTGAATTGTTTGGCAACATTTTATATCAGTTAACCCTTAGAGTTAGGGTATGTGGTCCTGTGTGTGTACCATGGGTTGGTGTTGAGTCACATTGCATTTAAATTGCTTTATATGTGATTGTGATATTGTGTTGAAACATGTTATATCTTTAAATGAGGTTGATGTGAGTATGTTGGGGAAATTGATTGTTGGGTTCGATGGGGTCCCGGATTGGCGTAAGAGCCATGTGGTACAAGAGACCGACCTAAAATTAGTAGCATGTACATTGGGTGGGTTGTACCACTCAGACAACCAAGATTGAGGCGATGACACTTCCTCTACTGGGCTAGTGAGCTCACCCCATTCCCATTCCTTATAACATTTTTCAGGTCATGATTCCATTACAGGAGGCCCGTAGTCTCTCCGTTGATGTGTGGCGCATCGTCCACCCTTTTGTGCATAGGTGGCGAACCGTATTACTTTTGTATAGTATTGTGTGATATACATGTATACACATGCTTCCTTTTCTTGTGAACTTGTAACTTCAACTATGAAAACTTTATTCTTTTACCGGGTAGTTTATATTCGATGTATTTCCCTCAGAGCATTATGTGTGGGGACTTATTCTTTTGGTGCACTTCGGTGCTGGAAATGTGAAATAAATTCATTTTTTATAAAACTATGACATGTATTGCCTTGCTGCGTTTTAAATGATGAATTCTACGAACTTCCTCGTTTTTTGTATTTATAGAATTGTTTTGTGTTCATTGTCGTTATTTGGTGATTTTTCGGAAAACAGCGTTTTTCTCGGTTTACAAACGAACCTTTTTATTTTTCAAGAAAAACCCGTTTTCGCCTACCCCCGTGACCCTGGAAAGTTGTGTGTTTTAGAAATGACTTTAAATTCATTTTTTATTAATAGTTTTAGCTTTTAAAAGTCGGTGGTATTATAAATGGAGACCGGGGGTAAGACGGATAATTTACTAAATTTTTAAATAAGCATTTTATTCATTTTTTTTGAACCTGCACTATCTCGAGTACTCGTGTCACGCCCCGAATTTCCTAGGATTCCAAAACCCGAACCTAAGAGCTAAGGGAGTGAATGCAGAAGAAAATAAAAAATGGAAAAAAATCCCTCAAGTCGTAAAATACCCGTACAAGGGTAAGATAGAATAAAACATCTCAAAGATGTGAAATGGATCACACGGGATCAAAAGAAGGTAAACCGAAACAATCGATACCTTAACAGAAACGTCGGAACACCCTATGTTCAACCAAGGGTAAAATGGTCATTAGAAGGTTAAAATGGTAAGTTCCAATTACAAACACAAATTTTGGACCTAGCATAAGCCATAGGAACAAACGGAAACAAAATCCAATGTGTTAGGTCGAAACTACAATGTTTTGAAATCAGCATTTCCACGCTTAAGGTCCGAAAATCTACCGTCAACTTCAATCGACCATTTCTCACTCAACAATGACTCAATTCATGCGATTCAAAATCCTAAACTCAATATCTTGAAGTCCGCTTTCTAAAAAGCTAAAGAACACCTTCATCCGATACACGTAGCTCGAGATATTACCGAATTACTGAATAGTGTGCACAGAGTACGCGAGCTGTAGTTGACTGAAAGAACCTTTAATCGACTACAAGGAGCATTTAGTCGACTAAAACAACCTCTAGTCGACTACAAGGAGTATCTAGTCGACTCAAACAAGTAGATAGTGGACTAAATCAGTCAGAAGCTTGCGGAAATGGAAGTTTGAGGATTCAGTCGACTACCAAAGCTCTAGTCGACTATAAGGAGGGTTCTAGTCGACTAAACCAAGCAAGAAGTCGACTAAACCATGCCAAAACTAAGAAAGAAATGTACTGAAATGGAATGGTGAAGACTTAGTCGGCTACCTTAAAACTCAACTCAACTACAAGTCTGGAGAAGGGGAAAAAATGTCTCTAAATCATCCTGAACTCTTATGGAGTATGAGGGATAGCCTCAAAACTAATAGAATGCTAATAACATTTCTGAAACTCATGAACTAGAAAGAAACAATTATTTTCCTCGAAATCATTTACTTAAATTTTCGTAAAAATCATCTGTCTTGCCCCCGGTTTCCGTTTGAGTAAACCAACGGGGGTAGGCAAAAACAGGTTTTTCCATCCAAAACGAAAGGACTGGTTTGAAAACTTAGAAAAACATCGTTTTCGGCCGAATACCTAACAATCACACTTCAAGACAATTAATTCATTTTACACTCAAAATTCCAAATAAGAGAGTTCCATATTTTCATTATAGCGCCCTAAGGCGAAACATAATAGAGTTTGTTCAAAATTACATAGTTCCACGATTCGGCACCGAAGTGCCCCAAAAGAATATAATCCCTGTGCATAGCACTCCAAGGGATGTACATCAATACTAACATCTCGGCTAACATGCTAGCCGGATTAAAATAAAATAGTTTTAACTTAATTGAAGCACCAAACAAAATAAGCACATGTATAGAATGTCTATCAATGCTCTACAAAAGTACTCCGCCTCCATATACGCAAAAAGGACAGAACCAACACCGAGTCTTTACCGGGAGACTACGGACCTCCCAAGTGGGAATCATCACCTGAAAAAAAATGTATATATCGTGGGGTGAGCTCACTAGCCCAGTAGAGGAAGTTTCATTGCCTCAATCTCTGTAGTCCGAGTGGTACAACCCACCCAAGGTGCATGCAATTAATCCTAGGTCAGTGTCTTATTCCACACGGCTCTCACGCCAATCCGGAACCCCATCAAACCCAACAAACAAGCTCCCCAACATGCTCATAAAATAATTTATCACAATCATAACATGTTTTCGTTATTAAAACCACAATCACATATGTATAATAATTAAGATGAAAGGCGACCGACACCCCCCATGACACGCACACAAAAACACACCCTTCCCAAGAGTGAACGGAACCTTCTCCACCATTCCCCTGAGGATACAGGCTCACTAAGGAATGGTAGACTTATCGTACCGTCCTTCCCAAGTGTTTTTTACACTCAATTTTTATCAAGGAAGACGTTCACCACGACCTAGTCGAGCACATAGGCTTTGGACGATATGTCCTCCCCCTATCATCTGCATTTCTCAGCTTATTAGTTCCGTGGGAGCAAGAAACACCCCCTGGCCAGTTGTTACGACGATACAAACACAAGACGACTCCCACAAAATTTAAGCAAAATGTAGGAACCAATACCCCTGTTTTCACACTACGTGGCACACTCAACATGCATCAAGGTTCACAATATCCACCTTATGCCATCACAGTACATACTTGTTTCTTTATGCTATATATTGTAATCAAATTAACATCATGCTCATAATTTCACAACAAGTATTAAAATCACATACTCATGTTTTTCAAGGGGGCCTAATTTATCGTCAAAGTTGTCGAGACTCAACTCGTATATATATATATACGACATATATACACATAGACGCACACACCCTCGTAAAAAAACTAAAGCAGCTTATTTTTTCCCTACCTCAATCCAAGCAATTAATAAGCAAGAGGGTGCAAGCAATCCACCCAATTGACGCCAACAACAACCGAGTCAAGAATTTCAAAGAGAGCTTCAAGGAGATGATTTTCGAGAAATTGAGTCAAAGGTCTTCCAAGCCTTCAAACAACATTAAAACAAATATGGATTCTTAACTAGGGGTTTTTAGTAGCAACAACCGATTAAAAATCAAGAATTCAAAGTAAGGCTAAAACCCCCAAAATGGCTAAACTAGGGTTTCGGGAAAAGAAAGAATCAAGAAAAAAGGAACTCACCAATCAATCCAACACAAGATAGACTATGTGGACATCAATCAAGCTTGAACCAATGCCTTCCGAATTTAGTATTTTCAAGTATCCTCAAGCTAATAACAATTTCAATGGAAGGGAGAGTCACAAAAATGGACCAACAACAATTATAACCATGGAAATTCCGAAAATCTATGAGAATAAAAGAAAGCATTCCAAGGAAATAAAAGCTAGGTTTTCAATTCAAAGGAAAAATCAAGGAAGTGATGAAGGAGCTTACCAATCTTCAACACCAATTGTGGACAATGAAGCACCAACAAGACACAAGCTTCAAGCTACCATCAACAAGACTAGAGGAGGAAGTCTTGTGCATCCATGGAGGAAGATAGAGAGAGGCATAACAAAAGGAAATGGGGAAGAAGAGAGAAACGTGTGAAGAGAGAATGAAATGAAGTGGGTTGTGGTTAGCAAGACTCTACTAATGTGTAGAGATACACCAATAATTGACTTCTCAATCCAATGGCTAGAAATGAAGATGGGTAAATGTAGAATGATTCAATGGCTAATAGGAAGACAACACTAAAGGTGGTGGTGTAATGTCTAAGCTACCCACCCCTTTATCATTTAATCACAACCCTTGTCATTATGAACTCAATTTACTATCTTGCCCAAGTCTTCTACACAACTACAATATTACCACTCTACATCTCCCAACACTTAGTCAATAATTCTCTACAAAATCCACTAACTCAATACATGAAAAATTTCTAGTTTACGCTTTTGTCGTTTATTTATTTTTTTCCAAACGTTTCAATCATTCTCAAGTATTCATGAAATGAAAATGTAACATATAACATGTAACTCAAAATTTCAATTTTGCATAATTCACATAAGCACGTCAACATGTTAGGCACATAAGCACATAAGAACTTAGTTGTTTAATAAATAAATAAAAATAAAAATTTTAAATTAGCATGTAAAATTACAGGACGCTACAACTCGAATTCATAAATCTTGAGTACTCCGTGAAGTGATGATGGTGCGGTGTGGCGTGGGAGTGGCGCACGAATACCTCTGTATTGCACGCTATGCTACGCGCCTTGGCACATAGTTCAAGTATTCGAAGTACACTTCAAGGTTTGGCTGCAGAGTACTCGAACTCATCAATCTCGAGTACTTGACCTGCGCTATTCTGGGTGCTCTTTTCCCTCTTGTCTCCGTTCCCTTCCACGTGTTCCACTATTTCTCTTACCATAGGGCATGTTTTAGTGGTCCTTGAGACGGGTTTTGATATGTTATAAGATCGGTTTGGTATCGTCTTTTTGCTTCAGCATTTATTCTATTTCGTGGTTATTTCATTCTTTACGTCACTTTTGGAGTTCTTGGGCTTCGTTGATGGAGTCTTGAATCTCGGGGCATGACATGTTATCCTTGGATTTATATTCGTTTATTTCAGTTATGGGTATGTATATTTATTGATTTCGACGACTAGTCTGTTAGCCGAGGCATTCCTTTATGTATATTCTTTTGGCACCGAAGGTGCATGACTTGTATCTCCTATTTAGTTATGGTTAGGAATTAATTCCCATATCACACTTAGGAATTAATTCCGCCCAAGATCATCCATATCTATTTTAACTCACAGACACATAATCACACACATCACAATATTTAACGTGGTTCAGCACCCAACTTTGGCCTACATCCACGGATGAGAAAGGGATATCACTATAATCATGTAGAGATATTACAACAGTAGAGAATTACCAACACCGGTAAACGTACACAAACTCCACCTGTGTTTTTCCTATGTACCCACGACTCCTTCTGATGCTCTGCGACTCCTTCACGCGAGACTCTTCTCGCCATTAGTGTCTACTCTACCTAACCCGTAAACTCTCTCTACCCTTCAAAGCATATCCCAAGGGGCTACATCTCTATCATTCTCATAAGTCTCAATTATTAACCCTAGGTGTCTATTTATAGAGTTACAAACCCAATTTTTTGTTGGACAAGGATTACAATTCCTTAGAGAATAATAAGACTTTCCTCTAACAAGAAATTAACATATAAAACGCACTATAAAATAGAAACCTAATTACAATAGGAATTTGAGACACATTCCTAATAGTAGTTATGTTTCCGCTCTAGGACGTAGGATTGTGGAGGATTTGGAGTAGTGGTGGTTCCTATCACATCTACTCCTCCCCTGATATTTCAATGTCATGTACATGGTATAGTATGTTATGTTTTGTTAATTTTAGCATGTTATCAGTTTATTTTGTGGTTTGAATCCACCTTGCAGTTCCCGGTACAATTGGGACTTTGCCGGATTTTTTTTAGGTCTCACCAGGTTAGTGACGTTCCGATTCTCCTGAGCTTTGGTTTGGAAGTCTCTGGGGATTCAGGGCATTACAAGGGTGCTTCAAAAACAGTAGCTGCACTTGGATAGAGAGAATTCGACCTGCCCAACAGCCCCTCTACAATCAAGCTCCTATCCATCCGATTCAGTCTCTATACGTATCCCTTTTTTCGTGCTATGTTCTAGAATACGGCATGAGCTCTAGTAAGGATTTCGTGTTTGCAAGTTTCAAGTCCTCTTTCAAAGGTTCCTCATCATAACTTGAGAGTAATCAATACATGACTACCTATTTTATTGAAGACACTGAAATGATAGTCATATTTTATACATCTCACAAATACCAAACTAGTACATATCTATATATGCAATAACTTTTTACAATACAAAAATGTAGAACATCAAACGAGAAAAGAAAGCAAAATAGAGAGTAATTACTATTAACAAGCTCAGTCAGTGCAAGCCTGAGCTTAAGCATGTACAACATGAGGGTCAAGACCTAATTGTTTCCTAGTTTTACCCACAAACAAATCACCGGATTTGATCAAGCCAGGAACAAGTCCAACTATTGTCGTGAACGATAATTGTGCAACAGCATCTCTTCTCCCCAACGAAACAATCGCCTTTATCGATTTAGGCTCATACGTCGCCATTTTGCTCTCTTTTCCTCCTTTCATCAATAGTTTCAAGTTCTTTGCAGCCACAAGAGCATGCTTTTGTGCCAAATATCCTTGCTTAATTTCCTGTCACGGCAACATTGTCATGTGACAACCAACGATTAGATTTAGTAAAACTATCATAAAATTATTCACGGCTACAATATTTCTCACCCTTGAAATATTTACTTCTTCCTATATAAATTTACTTTAGCCATATGTGTATTGAATGTATGTTTCTGGCGTCACAACCTAATATATGAAGGCAATGCATAAAACATACACTTTTGTAAATAGATAAAACATACACTTCTATGTGAAGAAGGCACTTTATGAGAGGATTAATGACAATCAATATGGTTCTTTAGCTGCTTGATTGCCTATAAATTAGTATGTCATATATGCTAGAAACTAAATGGTATTAAATTATGAAATGTCATCAAAATCATCGCTACTTTATAAAGAATTTCTGCTAAATCTACTCAATTTGTAACATTCTTGCAAAACTTTGGACAAGAACCTCTCTTGGGTAGTAATAATTCCAATCTCTTGTTTTTCCCTGCTTAAAAGTTGCTTTGGTCCTCTTATTACACTAGCATTAATGTGCAACACTTCATAAGTCTAAGTTAGACATTAATCCAGTATTTAACATCTCAAAAAATAAGTGTGATTTATTACTCACCCGAACATCAGTGATGTCTCCAATGGCAAAAACATTTTTGCGACCCTTGACTCTCATATTCGGATCAACCATTAACCTTCCGAGATCATCCAAGTTATTCTTCAACACCGTCTCCTTTAGCCATTCAGAACCGAGTGGTTTCCCTATGCACAGAAACATGCAATCTGCTTCGATAATCTCTCCAGCCGAAGTTTGATATGTTTTACTTCCATCAGATGTAGTGTTCAGATTCACTGACTGCTCCAGCTTCACTTCCACTTTCTTAGATTTCAACCAATCTAACGTTTTACTAGCAGCTTTTGGTCCGATAAATTCCAGCAACCTATGTCCCTTGTGCACCAGAGTAACCTTCTTTTCTGGATAATCAGCAGCAATTTCTCCAGCCAGTTCAACACCAGAGGGGCCACCTCCAATGATCAGAATGGATTGTGCCTCTTTTATCTTTTCATTTTCTGCCATTGCAAAGAACAATTTGTTTTTCAATCATGTAGCATCATATGTAAAATGGAATGTGCTATCACGCTGATGAATTTTCATAGTCCATAAACAGTATCAATTCCAAATTCAGTGATTGAAAATTGAATCGTCTTGCTGGGGAATAATGGTACTCTTCTAGAGTCCGTGTGGTGAAAAAAGTCGGGTATATATTGGTATAATGCTCCGGTATATATATCAGTACTCTACTCAAGTTCACAAACTTGAGATGCACAACAAAGCCTTGGATTTTGATATTGGTTTCTAATAGAATCGTAGGTATCGTTTGTTAAGAGAAACTACAAAATTTTGTCGAGATAGAAACACATCGAAGTAAATTTCTTTTAATGATCCGTGGAAAAACTTGAAATAATTCACCCATTTCAAGATTTGTAATTAATTCCCATTTTCTGACTGCCTGGCAAACTTAGCTGCAGTTTCTCAAGAATGAGAACAATGTCAATGCCCTATTATATAGTTTTGTAATTCCACATATTTTTACCTGTGTAGTATTGCTCAAGTCTTTCGGTTCTTGTTGGTAGAATGTGATCTCTGTGGCCTGTGGCAATGACAAGGTAGTCGTACGGGACTAGCCAGCCTTCTGAGGTCAATACCTCAGTGTCAGTGACATCGATGGCACTGGCCGTAATGACACGGCCATTGGTAAGGTATTCTCGGTGTTGGATAACTGATCTCTCTGCAAATGATGGCTCCACCATTGACCTCATGCTTGCCCATGTGATCTCAAAATATTCCTTCCTGGGAGAATATATCTTTAATTAGTAAAAAACAAAATAACATATTTGTACTTGTTAAGTCTTCATTAGAGTAGTTTAATATATTAATCAATTTAACCAATAATTCCTCAAGAACAAAATAAAGTGAAGATAAGAAGTAAATAAGAAAGATGAGCAAACTAATCAAAATTGGAGGTGTGAGACAATCTATCTACTTATTAAAAGCAAATTGAGCAAAAATTGCATTTTGGTTGCTTATGCATTATCAACACAATGATCCCAAACGATTCAAATTCAAGAAAAAAGAGTAGAATTGGGCAATTTAAGGGATAGGACTATTGGATCTAATCAGTTCTCTCATAGAGGAATTACATTGAAATGCATTCTTTATATAGAAACCCACGGGGTGTACCCGCTCCACTTGGTACGATATTGTTCGTTTTGGGCCCAGTCCGTACAGTTTTGCTCTTGGGTTCCCTTCCAAAAGATCTCATACCAAATGGAGACACACATAAACACATCATCATTGGCAGACTTCAACCCGTACGATGTGGGACAGTCACATCTTTCTTCTACCTCAATAATAAGACTGAAGTGGAATGTGGAACATCATAATATATACTATCAATGTAATCTAGAATAGGAAAAAAAAGAATGCTCCAAATTAGGCTGAGATACATAACAATTTATAAAAGAATGACATCAGAAATACAATCAATTTAGCTTATGCTAAGGAAGCTTTATGACTAGGTGTCACTAAAAATAACTTGGATCCTTTCTGGTATGAGCCCGTAAAATATGTGAAGACATTTACAACTCAGGCTTTTAAAAGGGAAAATTCTGGCATGTAGTGATACAGATCTGTGAAACTTTACAAAATTCAGTTCCATCAAATAATAGTAGTGAAATACACATAAACACCAAAAATTAACAATAAAGTTCACCAAAGTCAAAATTCAATTTATAGATATCTTCGTACATGTAAATTATGATCATCTTCTATCTGTTGGAAGGAACAGAGGACACAAATCAAAAGAAGGTAATGAAAGTTAGAAGAAAAGAGAGGAAGATAGAGGCTTACGGATCAATGAGAATGACCTCAGCAATAAATTGCAGAGATTTAGCAATAAGAGATCCAGCTATTCCACCTCCAATCACCACCACCCTCTTATATCCTCCCACTTCTTTATGGGTCTCCATTCAATTCTTTCTCCAGCTAGTATTCCTCATAAATCCTTATATATATATAGATGCATATATAAGTATGTATATGCGTGTACATATATGTGTGTTGTACAAGTCAAAGAAAAATAATGTATACATGCAAGAGAGCGACCAATTTGAATTTTTGCCAGCAGTGGAAGAAACTAGGAAGGTCGTCGGCAGTAGGGGAAAAAATCAGCTATTCCATGGACCATGTGGTCCACCACGTAGAATCAGTACCTGGTGGTGAGAACTGAGAAGTAGTAATTTTTGAAATATTCAGATATACTAAAAGGTCATACATATATTTGGAGTATATTTTAACCCAACCAAATCCACAGTTCGTTACTAGTTTTCTAGAAATTGTATTTTTAATAATACGTGGGTCAATAATATTTATGTTCACGAAGTGCATTAGAAACTTGCTATATTATTTGAATTAATTATTTACAAGATGTGGATCAAGAGCTCCCACACACATGTGTTTATGTTTCCGTTCTAGTTCTTGTTTTTTTCACTATTTACGTGAACAAAAACGCGTTTGGGAACCTTTGATGGTTTTTATTTTCATGAACAGTAAAAAAACATTTTCTCACCCTTAGTTCAAAATTTGAGAACACCAAAATGGTGTTTTTTTAATTTTCGGCACTGTTTGTTCTCAGACAAAAAAAATTTAATTATTGCAGATTCCCTAACCGTCATCTTCAACCTCCAAACCCTAATCTTCATCTTCAACTTCCAAACTTTTAACCCCCCCCCCACCACCACTACCAACACAAATCCTTACCTCTGCAACTTCACACCCCCAATCGAATTGGGGTGATATGGTTTTATACATGCTACTACAATTAAGTCAAATTTAATCTCACCATTTGACAATTTGTTTTCTACTTTTTATTCCAAATATATCTCAAAAACGTGTTTTTTTTTTGTTCCCGAAAATGTTTTAGACAAAATTTCCAACAAAACATATTTTTATTTCCAGATTACCCTTAGGACAAGAACAAGAAAAAATTTTGTTCTCAAGAGATAAAAAATGAAAACGAAAACACTAATTTCCAAACGCACCCTTATATTCTGTATCTTTTTCTCTCTCTGAAAAATATAATACTGTAACTTTTTATCCTTTTTCGCTCTTCAACTCAATACTCTTTTTATCCGTTTTTTCTTCTTTTTCTTGGAGGTGAAAGTTTTTTAAATTTCCAAGCAGTTATATTTGTAGGAGATTTTTGTCTCTAATCAACCGATTTTTCAGTGAAAAAAGTGTGTGAAATAGTTATGTAAATATGAAAAAAAAAGAAAAAACTTTGTCCAATCAAAAATTATTGGGTCGGGAGTGAAAAGTCTCCTGTGGTTTGGTAATGGGTGCTAAAAATCTCATGTGATTTGGTAATGGGTGCGAAAAGCTCCCATCTTGACAAGAATTGTCTAAAATACCCTTGAATAATTTGAAAAGCATATATAAATATTTAAAAAATATATAAATTTCGTAAGAATATATATAAAATTCAAAATATATATATAAAATTTGAAATATATATAAATTTCGAAAAGAAAAATACAAAATTGGGAAAACATATATAAATTCAAAAACTATATATAAATTTCAGAAAAAATATATAAAATTAAGGGAAAAATATAAATTTCAAAAAATACATAAAATTCAAAACATATATAAATTTTGAAAATATATATATATATAATTCGGGGGAAAATATAAATTTTGAACAAGTTCAATTTGTAACATATTTGTTTTTCGAAAAGCATATATAAATTTCAAAAAAATATATAAAATTCGGAAAAAAAAAATTTTAATTCGAAAGAAAAGTTGTACTTTGATTATTTGAAGATTTAATTAATGTATACTTGTATTGTTATCTACATTCTTTAATACCCGACTTTAAATATTGTTTTGTTGTATTGTACTTTTTTTTTTTGAAAGAAGGTGTAATGTACTTTGGTTACTTGTGTTTTTTACATTTCTATTTGCACAACTATTTGAATTTTATATATTATTTTTGTATTTTATATAATTGTTTACGAGTTTTATATGTTTTGTTTTGAATTTAATATATATTTTTTCAATTTTTATATATTTGTTTCGAATTTTATATATTTTATTCTAAATTTATATTTATTTTTTTGAAATATATATATATATTATATCTTATATTTTTGTACGAATTTTATTTGTTTTTTTTTTGAAATTTTTATATTTTTTCGAATTTTATAATTTAAACAATTTATTTATTTTATTATTATTTATTTTATTTTTATTATATATTATTATTAATTAAATATTTATTATTTTTAGTTGGTTAGAAGGAGTATTTTAGGAATTTGATATCATTTTTGGGGGTAAAGTGCATATTTTTGAGCCACAGGAAATTTTTTGCACCCATTACTAAATCACATGAAGTTTTCGCTCGCAACCCAAAATTATTCGATGGCAATGACATAAACAAAATGTACAAAACATCGGTTCATGGTTTCTCATTTTACAAAAGAAGGTAAAAAAATAAAATAAAATTGAAAGTATCGAATTCAAAGATTAATATATATGCAGTGAAGTTATACTTTTGCTAGGATGTATCTAATCTTGTACTTTACTGAATGTTAACCATCCGTCTCTTTAAAACATTCCGCCCCCATATCCCTGAAGTCAACATTCGGAATGACTTGAGGAGGCTGTTTCTTGGAAGAATCTTGACAAGGTCCTTATTCAGTTTCTGAACAGGTCAATACAAGTTATACAACCGAAAATATATTTTTCTACTCCATCCGTTAAAAGCATCTAAATAAAAATAAAAATAAAAATAAAATTAATAATCTAGTAATTTATTACTTAAGTGATGTAAAAGCATGTTGGATAATATTTTCATAAATATGATGCATTACATATTTATATTGAGACATGATTTTTATTGAGGCCCTGTATGTATGCATATTGAGTACATTATGTCGTGTGAGTACATGGGTATTGGTCTATGCGCGTGGTGTAACCATGTGTGGGTTTGACTAATGTCGGATAATCGAATGCTTTCATAAATATGATGAGATACATATATGTGATGTTGGATCGTCGTAACAACTGACCAAGGGGTGCTTCTTGCTCCAGTAATCCTAGACTCCAGTACGGAAGGTCCAATGGATTTTGGGGCATTACACTCCATATCAGTTATCCGTCCACTTTCCTCATTTTACTTGTTCCAAATTATTTATACAATTTTTAATTCCAGTACAATATAATCTTATACGTTTTTAAATTATCTATCTTCATTAACTTCAAAAAACAAGGGTGACTCCACCAAAAACGGAAAATATATTATATTATCGAATGACAACATTGGAAACACAAAATAGTCAAAAAAATATTAAAAAAACACGCTTGGATAACTAATTTATGACATAGGGAGTATTTTTTTAAAAACAATTTCAAAAAAAATAACTTAAACAGGCCAAAACAATATAATAATGAATAAAAATATCTTTCAAAAAAATTATAAAAAAAAACGAATAGAAATGTAATAATTGGGAACCAGTTGTGGCACGAACCTGAGATCCATTAGCAATTGTATAAGTTGGCCCAGAATACAAAACCTTGGAGGACCAAATCCAATCCACAACAAAAGTTTCTAGGTTTCAAGTTGAATTCTTTTCTCAATTAGTATCCTCTACTGTGATTTCCTCTCTCAAAATCTAAATTAGTTGTTAAAAATAGGGTACATCATTCAATCAAAATTTTTGGCAAGTGTACCACAAAAATATTATTTTAAATTTATCATCCAAACATATTAGGACTAGGAGTGACAAAATTGGAACAAGACACTAATGTTTGGGGTTGAGGGTTCAATTCGTATAATACGTTTAATTATGTCATAGTTAAAATAACTGAGTGTTTATTTTCTCGTTTAATAAAATGTTGATTATTAATGTAGTTGTATTAGAATGTTCATTATGTAATGTTGTAGTACTTAAAAGTTCATTGAATATTGTAATTAATATAATACGTGAATTTGAAAGGTAACCTGATTAGTAGCTGATTGGGTTAGTATGGACGGTCTGTGACATTATTAACGAATCATGTCAAGTTGACTTATTTAATATAGTACAATTAGGTTAACACAATTGTGTTTTGGCTTACTTGATTTGCGGCATTCTGGGATGTAATTCACATGGACTAATCATACATACTACAAGAAGTTTGATAGGGTTTTGGTGAATGGGAAATGGAATGAGGTGTTCAATACCTCTGAGACTATCTTTGAGTATTTTAGGGTGTCTGACCATTCTCTTTGTTTGGTTAAGATGTCTCGGACTGTTAATAAGGGTGGTAAATCAATTAGATTTAATAATCATCTGATGAAACATCACTGCTTAATTCTTCAAGGTGGTGAAAAATAGTTGGAATTCCAGGATTGAAGGTACTCCTATGTACCAAGTTGTGCAGAAGTTGAAGACGGTGAAGGCTGAGTTCAAGGTCTTGAATAAAAAGTCTTATTTTGTTTTATCAAACCAAGTGAATGATTGTAGGGAATGTCTTCTTAAATATTAGAGAATTCTTGATGGTGATCCTTCTAATTAGCATGTTAAGCATTTAGAGAGGGATTGTATGGAGCAGTTTGTTTCCCTAACTGCTAGTGAGGAATCTATGCTCAAACAACAATCTAAAATCAGATGGTTGCAACTTGGGGATAAAAATACTTCATTTTTTCTTAAAGTGGCAGTGGTAAGAAGAAATAGGAATAACATTTATTCTTTGGTTACTAGAGATGGTGTGAAGGTTGAGAGCACAGAGTTGGTGGCAGATGAGATTGTAGGTTATTATATTGATTTGTTTCATGCTCAAGATCCAGTGGAGATGCCTAACCTTGCTCCTTATGTGTTGCATCCTATGTCTAATGATGAGGCTTTATAAATGGTAAGTCCAGGTACTACTGAAGAGGTTAGAGGTACCCTTTTTCACTTAAAGATGATAAGGCTTGAAGAAGTGATGGGTTCAATGCATTCTTTTTTAAACAATTCTGGCCAATTGTGGGTAAGGAGATTGAAGGTGTTATTATGGATTTTTTTCCATAAGGGTAGACTTTTGAAGGAGATCAATTCCACTATCATTACTTTGATAACTAAGGTGGACAACCCTACTAGTATTGCTGATTTCAGACCAATCTCTATGTACTACCTTGTATAAGTGTGTGGCTAAGATTATAGCTAATAGGTTGAAGGGTTCTTTGCCTTCTTGCATCAGTATGAATCAGGGAGCTTTTGTGGCAGGAAATGACATAGCTGATAACATTTTATTGGCTCAAGAATTATTTAGAGGTTATTATAGTGATAAAGTGTAAACAAGATTTGCTATGAAGGTTGACTTGAGAAAGGCCTATGAGACTGTTTTTTGGGATTTTTTGCTTGCTACTCTGAGAGCTTTCAATCTTCATCCTACCATGATTAGTTGGATCAAAGTTGAATGTCAACTGCTAGATTTTCCATCAATATAAATGGTTATTTGCATGGTTTATTTGGGAGCGGTAGGGGTTTGAGACAGGGTGACCCTATGTCTCCTTATTTGTTTGTGATGGGCATGGAAGTGCTAACTGGGGCTATCAATGCAAGCATAGAGAGGGGGAAATTTGCCTATCATTGGAGATACAAGGAGAAAAAGCTGACTAGTCTAATGTTTGTTGATGATTTAATTATGTTTTTAGTTGGGAAGGTGAGGTCAGTTCACTGTTTGAAGGAGACTTTGGATTGGTTTAGTATGGTGTCTGGTCTATGACAAATAGCTCCAAGAATCAGCTGTTTATGGCAGGAGTGAAAGAGCCAGTTGCTACAACTATTGTTAACATGGTTCAATTTCCTATTAGAGGTTTGCCTATGAGATATTTGGGAGTTCGTCTTATCACTACTAGGTTGAAGAGTCAGGTTTGTAAAGTGTTGGTGGATAAAATCACAACTAGAATCTAGAGTTGGTCTTCTAGGTTTTTGTCTTTTGTAGGGAGGTTACAGCTTATTAAATCAGTGTTATTTGTTATTCATGTATATTGGGCTTCAATTTTTGTGCTTCCTCAATCTATTTTACAGGATATTAATAGTGTCTTAAGGAACTTTTAGTGGACTGTTTCAAAACAGTGTAGTGGTGGTACTAAGGTGGCATGGAAGGAAGTGTGTTGTCCTATGAAAGAAGGAGGTCTTGGAGTGAAGGATGTGGCTATTTGGAATGAAAATACCATGTTGAAACACTTTTGGAGGTTGGCTAATCCCTCTAAATCTTCATCTTGGATTGACTGGATGAGGCTGCATATTCTCAATGATAAGAGTTGTTAGATAGTTAAGGCTCCTCAAAAATGTTCTTGGAATTGTAAGAAGGTTATGATGATGAGAGATAGATTTAGACCTCATATTAAGTGTGTTATTGGTAATGGGAAATCTACTAATTTGTGTGTTGATCAATGGCTGCAAGAAGGGGCTCTCTGTCATGGTGTTACTTTAGAGTCTATTATGGATTCTATATTGGGAGCTAATGCTAAAGTTGATGTTATTATTCAGAATGATCAATGGTGCATTTCAGAGGAGATGAGGTGGTTGTATTTGAAGATTCCTCTGAATTTCTATCCTAAGCCTCTTGTTCATGATAAGTTCTTATGGGTGCCTTCTAATGGGGAATTCTCTATAAAAGCTACATGGAAGTTTATTAGATATAGGAAAAGAGTAGTGTATTTGTTTTCTACAGTTTGGTTTAAACATGTTATCCCTAAGCATGCCTTTTTGTCGTGGTTAGCAATTTTGAACAGAATTAGAACTCTACGATTTCTTCTATCCATTGGCTATGTGGATCAAGATTCTTGTTGTTTTTGTCACTCTATGATTGAAGATAGGGATCACTTGTTCTTTGACTGTAGCTTTTCCAAACAGGTGTGGCATTGTTTGAAGAGTAAAGGTCTTAAAGATTGGCCTGAGGGAGACTGGGAGCAGTCTCTGCTATGAGTATGTAATAGGCTACATGATAGTTTTTTGTTTCTTTGATCAACAAATTAATGTTTGTAGCTACTATCTATGCCTTGTGGTGTGAAAGGAATGAGAGGGTTTTTCATAATCAATTTGTTACTGGTGAGGAGATTATTAATAGAGTGGTTTCTACTGTTAGATTGAAACTTTTTCCTCTGTATGGGTTTAGTGATAATTCAGGTTTGGGATTTTCCTTCTTCTTTTCAAGTTTGATGATTATGGTTTGGAGTTTAGTCTGGTTGGGTGCTCGGTTAATGCAGCAGCTGAAGGTTCAAGTGATGGTTGTTAGTTTGGTGTAGTATTAGAGGATTTGTAAGAGGCAATGTTGTTGTGTGTAGAGTGTGAGTTTTCTTATGACCGGTTATTGCAGGGGGATTTTGTCACGCCCTTAATTTCCTAGGACTCCGAAACACAAGCCTAAGACTTAAAGGAATGACGCGGAAGTGAAACGAAATGAAAATAAATAACATATAGCCGTCAAATACCCACACAAGGGTAAGAATGTCATTTCACGCCTAAAAAATGTCAACAAGATCACTCGGGATCGAAATAGGAATGAAACGAATTAAATGGCACCTTAAACAGATCATTTAAACACCCCATGCTCACCCAATGGTAAAATAGTTATTTTAGGGATAAAATAGTAATTTCAAGTTTCAACTACAAAGTTTGGACCTAGAATAAGCCATGGGAACAAACGTGACTCAATTGGGAGCAATGAAACTGAAAATATGGAAGTTGGAAAACGGTGTCGGACAATGATGACAAAACCAAAAGTTAAAGTATCTCACTTTCACCAAGTGTAATATATTCATTTCAAGGGAAAAATAATCATTTCAAAATGCAACTATATAGTTGTACTTAGGATAATCCATAGGAAAAAATGGGGCTAAAATCGGAGTTGCGAAGTGAGAGAAAATGTTTTTTGAAAATCGGATGTCGGATGCCACTGCAGGCCATGACATGTGCGCGTGGTAGCGCCCCTTAGCCGCATGGCGCGCGCCTGCAATGCCAAAAATATGTACCAAGTGTGCGCTATGACACCCCTGGCTACGCACAAATAGTTCTAAACTTTGAAATTTAACCAATTTTTCATACGGACTCCTTTCCTTGTGTCGTCAGTCCCGAAAATCACAAATATTTAAAAAGTGAGTTTTTCAGTTATGAATTTCAAAAATAATCACCTGTAATGCCGTGCGTTACCTTTCTTCTTTTTGGAATTCTTTTTCAAGTGTTAACGTTTTGTGACGTTACTTATTCATGATGTCTTGTGTATTCTCGGTACGTGTAAATTCGCGTTTGAGTTTCGGACTTAGCGGGACGACTTCATGGACTTTCATTTCCATCTTCATGATTTATTGTTCATTGGCGACTACGTGGGTTCGTTGCAACGTTTTCTTGTTGGTTATTCGGTAATCGTGTTGCGTTCTTGAACGTGTTACTTTAGACGTTCAAGCGTAGCACTTATATGGTTATATGCTTGTGTGCTTAGCATATTTAACGGGTGCGTTTCGATAGGTATAATTCCGTGAATTGTTTATTGTGTTTTCATTTTGTTAGTAATGAAAATAATTAAAAACGATTTCGAGAAAATAATGACCTAGGGGCATTATAGTATTTTCACTAATTGTTGAGTTAGTGGAAAATCCTAAAATTTTGGCTAAGTGTTGGGGTATGAGTGGCATAGTGGTAAATAGAGAGGATGACAAGGGGTGAAAGGGTAATTAAGAGGCATGATGACACTCTTGTAATTAACCCTAAATTTGGAAGAAATTGGTCATTTCCCACTTTTATGCGATGTCTCACTTATAGTCATTGATCTTCTTCTCCCATCTTTAATCTCAACCTTTGGATCATAGGGTCTTGTTTAGATGGCACTTAAATGGAAGAATTCATTATTGTTGGTTTTTCACTTGGCAAGACTTCTTGTCAACCATTGGATGGTTTATTCATTTCCATTGTCTTATCTAAACCCTTGGATGTTAAGGCCTTGTTTGGAAAATGTATAAAAGGGGTGATTATTGGTTTAAATCTTCCAATGGCAAGACTATTTTGTGGCCCTTGGATTAAACTTCATTTACTAGCTCTATTATTGGCTATTGGATAGTGAGCGGTGGTAGTGGGAAATCTCTACACATTACAAGTCTTCCATATGACAAGACTTCCTCATTTCCTCTCCATTTTTCTCTTCTCTTTTTTCCTCTTGCTTCTCCTCCACTTAGGGGTTGATTTGATTACCCTAAATTGGGAGTTTGATGTTGCCATAAACATGGAAGTTAGTCATGGTGTTCTTCTTTTTGGTTTGAGCCAAGGATTGGAGGCTATGGTGAAGCTTTCCACCAGTTTGCTTCTTTGATTTCGATGAGGGGTAAGAGCTAGGGTTTCTTTGGCTTTGCTCTTCAAGAGGTAGGGGAAAACTTCTTAACTAACTCATCTTATGATTGTGTGGGTATAAGTTTGATTCTAGGATTCCTAAACTTAGATGGATTTGCTAAGTGTAACCTTGGAATTATGAAGTTAGGGTTTGAACATGTTAGGTGAATTAACCCTTGTGTATGGATTATTTGGTGATGATATTGCTAAGGCTATGATGCATGCTAGTTATGTGGTTATTATTGAGATTTTTCATATTAAAGTATGCTTGTATGCCTATATCTATGTGTATATGTATGTGGATATAGTCGTGTATATGTGTAAATGTAATTATACATATGAGTACGTGGGTGTTAAGGATGTAGCCTTTGTAGTGAGATTAGGCTAGCTCATTTAGTTAGTACCTTTGAGGTATGTTGGGAATTCATATCATGTTTGAGATGTGATTTGTGATAAACTTGCTTGAATTGAACTAAGAGCATGTTTAAAAGTTTGAAATTGTTATCCTTGTGAATTAAAGGACAATTTGATGAATTAGAACATTACTTGTGCATGAGAATGTATCATTGGGATTTAAATGTTTTAATTGAGATATAAGCATGTTAAATGAATGAAAATGTTATTCTTGTGCAATAAATGACAACTTGATGATTTGGATCATGAACGGTGCATGAGAAAACATCCTTATTGATTATTTCTTACAAATGTTAAATTTTAAGCATTGTGCTAATTGGAGTCCAATATATTGCAAATGAGAAAAAACATGTTTTGTGATTGAGCATACTGTGGACCATTGTTTATAAATGTGAAATTATAAGCATGATGGTTTATTGAGTACAATATTTTGCAAAAGAGAAAAGTATATATATTGTAATGGAACATGATTATTGTTGAGAACCTGGATGCATATTGAGTACATCGTGTAGTCTCAAATCATGGTGTTGGTATATGCGGGTTATGTAATCACCTGTGAGTAGTTTTGTGTCGATGTTGCAACTGGTTTGTGCATCCGTCTTTGGCTTATAAGTCATAATTGGGTTGTGCATCCATCTTCGGATTTCGAAGTCGCAACTGGGTTGTACATCCATCTTCGGCTTATAAGTCATAACTGGGATATGCATCTGTCTTCGGATTTCGAAGTCGCAACTGGGTTGTACATCCGTCTTCGGCTTATAAGTCATAACTGGGATATGCATCTGTCTTCGGATTTCGAAGTCGCAACTGGGTTGTGCATCTATTTTCGGCTTATAAATCACAACTGGGATATGCATCCGTCTTCGGATTTCAATGTCGCAATTGGGTTGTGCATTGAGTTTCATGGGTTGAGCGGGTGTATCATGAGGTGTGTTGAGTGATATTGTCATTATATGATTTCTCTCTACATGTGGATCATGATATTATCATATGTGGTTGTGGAACATGTTTAATGTGAATTTCAAAATATAATTCATTTGTTATTAAAATGCTCAAGTGAAACTGAAGGACGTGAGAATATGATTTGCATGCTTTGTTTAAATTATAATTTGAGATAAATGCTTATACTTGTTGATATGTGCTTATATACCTTAGGGGGTGATATGAGTGGGTTTAAGGACTTTCTTGTGATAAATAAAGTCGGTTGTGACTATTGAGTTGAGATGAGTTGAAGCCTTGAGAAGGCGGGTGATGGTTTTGTGGTCTAAGTTAGCATTGGTGTAGCAATGTGGCATCAATGGTTACTTTGATGTTTTGGTTATGATAGATGAGGTTATGAGTAAACCGAGTTGATTATATATTGATGGTCATATGATCTTGTTAGAAACCTAAGAGATGTGATTTAGAATGTGAAATTGAGGTTTGAAAAGATCGGAAAAGGTTTTGATTGAAACTAGTTTGTTTCGTGGCAACGACCACTAGGTTCCCTTTAGCGATCTTAAGGATAGGAATGTCATTGAAATTGTGGACATTCTTGAATAAGTCGTTGTAGAGTTTAGAGATTTGGATATCGAACTATGTATGTTTGGGTTAAAATTAGTGCATTTGCATATAGTCACTTGCCTTCCCATTGAGTTGCCTTTTTACCTCGGTTCTTCATTTCCTTATTCCATTTGAGCGTCCCTAAATTCGCTTTGGTCATTTCGTTGGTGTTTCGATTTGTTTCCCCAAAAATTGATTTTTTATAAGACTTGTATTTGAGTCGATTTAGTCTTTAAGTGAAAAACCCATTTTTGCCTACCCCCGTGACCTCGACTAAAGCTTTGGGTTTCAGAAAATGATTTTGAGTTGCTTGAAAAAAATTTGGCACTTAAAAAGTCGGTAGGATGCTAAAATGGAGACCGGGGGCAAAACGATCATTTTACAACAAATCCTCATGAAACGAAATATTTCTAAGCTTATTAGTGTAATATTGAATCAGTCTATAGGGGTTGAATGCAGTTTTTACGAACTTGAAATTGGGTAGAAAGTTTTGGTGCTACAATGCACCCGCACCTATGCTACCGGGTGCAGCACAGCGCGCGCGGCGTTTTTTCAAAATGCTATAGTTCCTTCCTCGTAGTTCGGATGGAGCCGATTTTTGTGACGTTGGAAATCTGACATCTTGAGCTTGTTTTAAGGATTTTGAATCGCTCAATTTAAAATGTGTTTGAGTGAGTTATGTTCGTTGAAAGTTGGGTACTTCAGCTTTCAGTTTTTATCGACGTTGTCTGATACCGTTTTCAAAAATTCATATCTCTTACCTCGTGCCTTTGAATTAGGTCTCATTTGTTCCTATGGCATGTGCTAGATCCAAAATTTGTATTCATACTTTGAAATGTCATTTTTAGTCTTTAAATGACTATTTTACCCTTGGTGAAAATGGGGTACTTCAACTTTCCATTTTTGTCGGCGTTGTCCAATACCGTTTTAAAAAATGCATATCTCTCATCTTGTGACTTTGATTTCGGTCCCGTTTGTTTCAAGGTCCTGTCCTATGATAAAAAATTTGGAATCATTTATTTGAACTTAAAATGACTGTTTTACCCCTGGTGAAAGAGGGTACCTTAACTTTCTATTTGAGTCGGCGTTGTCCGATGCCATTTTCAAAAATTCATATCTCTCGCGTTAAGGCTTTGAATTCGGTTCCGTTTGTTTCTATGGTTTAAAATATGTCCAAATAGGTTGGGTAAAGTTTTAAAATACATTTTTGCCATTGAAATGACCATTTTACCCTTGGGCAAACATGTGACCTTTGAATGGTCTGTGTGATGGGTTATTCAATCCCTTTCACTTTCCTTTTGGTTTTTGGCAACCTTTGTGACTTCTCTTAGGTTGAAGTGACTTTTTTACCCCTGAGTTGGGTTTATGGATGTCGGGTAGTGACATGTGAGGTGATTAGTGGTATGATTTGATACTGATTAGAGGTATTGGAGCTTGTTATACTCGTGATCTAAGAAGTGTGATTGTTATTCTTCCTAGGGTGTTATGAATAGGAGTGTTGCTCCCATGATTTAGTGTTTAGTGTTGTGTTGATTTTCAGTGTGGGACTGGCAGGTACGAGTCGTAGGGATCTATGAGATGGTTTGTACTACATGGCTTGTATTAGATGTATCTCTCTCTATATATATACATACGTACAAACATATATGTATATACATAGGTATGAGTTTATTATATGTTGTTGTGCTATGGTTTCACTACTTGCTAGTTACCTTATTTATTGATGCATGGTAGGGGACTAGGGGGATGTGTTCTTGGGGTCTTGTATTGGAGTGAGTGCCATGAGGGACATTTGACTCACCTAAGGTAGATGCATGTACACGGGTTGGTTCGCACTCGACTTGAACGGTCGCAGGATGTGACAGTTACGATTCCTTTCTGCTACAGGCCTTCGATGAGCTCACCCCGACATTCTTTTGCCTGATGTTCCAAAGGCCAGTTTGCAGGAAAGGTTTCGGCTATGGGCAGCATAGGGTGCAACAACACTTTTTTTTTTCCTAGTTACATGATGGCTTATGGCACGGATGCTATTGCGGGATTTGGGATGCTCATATGTAGAGTTGTTCCTTTTTTTTCCCTTTATTAGTCCCATGTATTGGGACTGTTGTTGTATATTTCTTGGGAGCCAATCCGTTGGCATATCCCTTCCATGTATTTGGTATCAGTGCATCGTTATATAGATGTATTCTTTTGGCACCTCAATGTGCCTTGTGTATCATTTAGTTTAGCTTCCGCTTGTTTATGTAAGGAATTGTTGTTATTAATAATATTCCATTCGTTTATTGGTTATTTAGGATCTTAATTGGTCGCTCTTTGTATAGATCATACCTCTGATTTCTCGGATGTTCCAGTTCGGGAGTCTTTAGAATTTAGGGGCGTGACATCACCAAAACCTCGGGAAACATTAAAAATATAAATTTTGAATAAAAGTGATTCTTTAAAATCTCGTAAAATTATCCATCTTGCCCTCGGTCTCCGTTTTAACTACCACCGGCTTAAAAAAATTCAAACTATTTATAAAAATGGGTTTAAAATCATTTCTAAAACAAGATAATTTCCCCAGGGCTACGGGGGTGGGTGAAAACGGATTTTTCAATTCAAAACGAAAAGGGCTTGTATGAAAACTTAGAAAAATGTCATTTTCAGCCAAACTCCTAATAATCACATTCAATAGGAATAATCCACTTCACAACTCCAAATGAAATGATTTAAAGTCTACATTCAAGCTCTCTAAGGAGAAACATGTTATACTTTGAACAAAATACATAGTTTTACATTTCCGTCACCGAAGTGCACTAAAATAATAGAATCCCTGCGCATAGCGCTCTAAGGGACATACATTGAAATACAATTCACCTGGCTAACATGCTAGGGGACAAAAGAAAGGTAATTCATCATTTAGATTAAAAATTTGCAAAAAACGAAGCATGTGAATACATGTGTCACTTATACTTCACAAAATGCTAAAGTTCTTCTCTAGAAGTACAAAAGGACGGACAAAACACCATAATCCATTGAGGGGCTACGAACCTCCCCTAATGGGATCTTCACCTGAAAAATATAATATGTCATGGGGTGAGCTCACTAGCTCAGTAGAAGAAGCGTTATAGCCTTAATCTCGATAGTCTGAGTGGTACAACCCACCTATGGTACATACAACTAATCCTAGGTCGGTCTCTTGTCCCATATGGCTCTCATGCCAATCCAGAACCTCATTGAATCCAACAACCAATTTCCCAACATGCTCACATCATAATCATCCATAAATGTAACATGATTCAATACAAATATCACAATTACATATATGAAAATTTAAGTGCAATGTGACTCAACATTACTCATAGCACACACGCACCACCACACACCATAACTCTAAGGGTCAACGGGATCATTCTCTAACCATTCACTTTTGAGGATACAAGATCATGAAGGAAGGTAGACTGCCAAACCGATCATTCCTTGAGATATGCACTCTCAATATGGAATATTGTAAACATGAACACGGTCGTGAAAATAGGATTTGGAACAAGTCCTTCCCTTACTATCTTTGTTTCTCGGAAGACTAGTTCCGTTGGAGCGAGAAGCAAAACCTGGCCAGTTGTTACGATGATCTGACACACGACAACTCACACATAGTTACGTGACTGGCATAGAACAACACCAATGTACTCACGCGACAAGGTGTATTCAATATGTAAAATTCTCAATTTAGTCACGTCTCATCATAATACATGTTTTATCTCGTTATGTAATAAATTATGTCCAACTTATCAATATGTTCATAATCTCACATTTATAAGCAATAAACTACAAGTATTTATATCACACAATCATGTTTTCAAGGGCCTAGTTCACCGTCTAAGTTATCAAGACTTAACTCGCATATATATATATACGGCATATATTCACATAGACACACACACCCTCGTACAAAAACTAAAACAACTCGGTTTTCCCCTATCTCAATCCAAGCAAGCTAACACAAGGATGCCAAAAGAGGTCCAAGCCAAGCTAACAATTCAAGTGATCAAAAAGGATAGCTTCCAACTAGAAACATACCATTCAATGAACAACAAGATTACAATGGTGTCACAATAAACCGAAATCATTCAAAAGTGGCTCCAACCACAAGAATTAGACCAACCCTAATAATAACAAATTTTAGGGTTTCATGAAATAATTAACTCAAGAGAATGAAGTTGTGAACTCACCAATGATTTCTTCACAAGAGAAATTCAAGAGCCACCACAAATGGAACTCACTTGGTAGTTGGAACCAAAACTCAACATTCCATAAACATGAATAAAAGGAAGATCAAAATCAATACTAACACAGGGAAATCATGAACATGAAAGCTAGGGTTCTTGCAACAAAACCCTAGAATGGAAGAGAAGACTAACCTAAAGTAGTAAAGAACACTACACCAAGAGATCACCACAAGAACTCATCACCCACCAAGCATGAAAGAAAGGAGAGAGCAAGAGGTTGTGTTCAAAAGATGAAAAGTCTTGCAAAGGAGAAGACTTAATAAATGTAGAGATTATCCATTCACATTTCTCATAATCCAAGGGTTGAGAATAAATCAAAGAAAATGAATAAATGATCCAAGGTGGAGTGAAAGTCTTGCAAATGAAAGACCAAGAATAATGCATTCATGCATTTGTGTGTCTTCCAAACAAGGCCCTATGATCCAAGGGTTGAGAAAAGAGGTGGAAGGAGATTTGAAATCAATGGTGGAGAATTAGACAACGCTCCAAAGTGTGAAAAGACCAAATCCTTCTCAACTTACGATTAATTACAAGAGTGTCATCATGACTCTCAATTACCCTTTTAGTCCATGTCTTCCTCTCTATTTATCACCATGCCACTCATACACCAACACTTATCTAAATCTATACAATTTCCACTAAGTCTTTTTAATATGAAAATACCAATTTACACTCTGGTCATTTATATCCCGAAATCATTTTCAACACTTTTCATTATTCTCAAAATTAAACTACAACATACAACTTACAAATTTAATCTCAAATAAATCATGTAAGTCATGCTAAACACATAAAAACATTAAACACATAATCACATAAATACATAATTGTCAACAAAAGTTTTAATTAGGATATAAAAATACCGGACGTTACAACCTCCACACCATAGGAGATTTCATCCTTGAAATCAAACGTAACTATAGAAAAAACAAGTCTAGGTATTTTCCCCGAACTTCACGCTCACGTTCTCAAGTCGCTTCCTTAACACCGCGATGGTACGATAAGACCTTTACTAATAGTATGGTTTTGCCTCGGAAAACTCGCCCTCGAGCATCTAAGATCCTCACGGGTCGCTCCTTGTAGGAAACATCCTCGAAAACATTAATATCCACACAACTCAAGACATGAGTTGGGTCCGGCTCGCACATGCGAAAGATGGACACATGGAAAAACATTGTCGACCCTGGTGAGCTCCTATGGTAACACACTTGGTAGGCCACTACACCATGAAAACCCAAAAGCACAAAAGGGCTAGTCCAAGTTCCAAAACTCTAGGTAAGACTAAGAGTTTAAACAATCACTATCAATACTCCCATGACTATAATGATCATACCTCAAGCTTGTGTGCTACGTTAACCTCAGTAAGGAAGATCAATTCTTCAACCTCAAGAGCACTAAAAAGATCCACTACATAGCAAAACATATGCCAAGACCATAAATCAAAGACACCAAATCCTCGAATATCAATGGTTATCCTGGGCTCCATAACTACACCACTTGGTTCACATTTGCAACCACAAAAATACTAGATCCATAATCACGATCATCGTCCATATTACATATATAATGACCTCGAATAAATACAGTTCTATAATCACCATATCATTACTTTCCTAAATCAATCATTGTGAACCCCAAATCCTCAATTGGATCAGTTAATACTCACTATACCATAATGCTGAGGTTACACGCTGAATCTCCAAAGTCTAATCACAATTAAACCTCAATTACGACCCAGAGTCTTATG
Organism: Cornus suecica; assembly: GCA_963922005.1. Taxonomy (NCBI): domain Eukaryota; kingdom Viridiplantae; phylum Streptophyta; class Magnoliopsida; order Cornales; family Cornaceae; genus Cornus; species Cornus suecica. The sequence goes on from OY998243.1 coordinate 53,731,986, forward strand.
GATAAGCTACTATTAAACCTCGATTACTCAAGTCGTCAATCTATATAATATAGTAGTCTCCCAAGAAGGCATCTCAATCTAATCCTTTAATTAATAGTTCGATAATAATAGTACCTCAACACAATTCATTAATTTACATACCGCATGCAACCTTTCCTCTAAGGTTCTAAACCACTTAGATGTTATCACATACCATAAAATATCATATCTTACAACTCATTCTCTAATTCCAATAAATTTCATTGCACCGCAAAACTTGACTATATCAAAGTCATACCCCTAACTCTAAAATAAAATTATACGACTAATCCTACCATGAACCACACCTCAAAAGGGAACACAAGTTTCATGACACTAAGAATCCTTTAATGGATAAATAGGGTAACTAACCCGTACATCAATGAAGTCCTCAATCCTCAATGAAAATAACCTTTACCTTTCTCGTACCATAAGCACAGCTAGACAAAATAGCCAAACACCAAGTACGAATCAACCTCGACTAATGTAACGAGGTGCATCACTAAAGACCCGTAAACATAAATAAACTACACAACTACGAAGTGAGAATGACTGATCGGTGGCTAAACCTCGATTAGTTCGGACTAGTAGGCTTGGGTAATAGATAATAATAATAATAATGTTGTGTGTAAATAAGCCCTTAAATTTGACCTAGTTTTCCCTATAACAAGTGCACGAATCAATTATAGTATTGTATATATGAGATAGGGTATATCGTATCCACATAGACTATTGAATTTACAACTTCTTTATAATTATTGAAACTAAATTATGAAAGATAATTTGTTTGTTTGGTTTTCTCTAACTAATTTGACAATGAATAAAATAACATAAAAGTAAAGATAGATTTTGGTTTTGGTGTTTGAAAACAATGGAGATAAAAATCTAGGGTATTTCTAACTCCACCACTAACCGCATAATATATCCTCCTAATGATTTAATTGTAAACGGCGGTCCATTATGTGTAAATCAGATATATGGTCGCAAGCATTGGCAAAACCCTAATCCTAAAAAAGGAATAATTAATCAATCATTGGCACAATCTATCATTGAACGAGTATAACTAGTACATGCATCTACTCTAAACAACTCCTACTAACATAAATTAAAAACATGTCACTCGTTACCCCTTCTGAGCATGGTTTGTCTAAATCAAGATTGCATGTTAATTACCACCATTGTGTAGAAAATCATGAGTTAAGCATCCGAGTTCTAGCCCATATTGAATAACCATTATTGAGTAAGATAAAAAATTCATTTAAGCTAAGACAAGACATAGAATAAACGTAGAATATTATATAAAATAAAACATAATCACTTATCTACACAATCATCACATACGTGTCCTTCAGTTTCCCCTTATATAATAAAAATAAGAAAGAGTCGGCATTACTTGGCTTGGGTTTTATTAAAAATCCTAAATACCGATTTAGTTATTCATGGTGGTGGTTGTCTACATTATTGATGTAGACATGCTCTCCATGGTTGATATTCTTGCACGAATCTCCCACAGCCATGTATAAAGACTCCAATATAACACACCTAACTCTAAGGGAGACCCCTATCTTTTATAGAAAAAGAAGCGTCTTTGTTTAGTAATCTGATTGCTTCATGATTAAGTCAGGAATGTGTATCATGATATTCCTTAAAGAATGGTGTTAAATCTCATCAAATATGGTCAATATAGTGTCCAATATAGTCTAGAGATCATCCCATATTGATTCTGGTCAAAACGGGTCCCACAGGTGCATATACAAGTTGATGATATGTACTGGCCGTATAAAGTGGAATTTCACTAAGTACTCGGTAGCTGCTCAATGGCCACACAATGGTGCAATAACGTGCGTATGTCTCTAGAATGTTTCTCACTTTTGTACTACCGAGTAGTTAGTGAAGACACTACTGAGTACTCGGTAGTTCTTCACCTTGTATTTTTATGTTTCATCTTCTTTGCTCCGTTTCTCTTCTCGGGTTCATTCCCCTTCACTTCTTTTGGATTCTTGACTTGTTTTTTATCCTTTATAGGTCTTTTTATCCATGGTTCCGGCTCTCAAATGATCTTGAATCACAAATCTAGTTATTTCACCGAATTTAACTTGTTTTACATAACATGGCCTGAAACATCTTAAAACACGAAAACTATATAAAAGCACCAATATAATGATATATATATAACAATGTATAATTAGGAGCCTTAAATGTATGATATTTGGCTTCTATCAAGCCCCCAAACTTAAACATTGCTAGTCCCTTAGCAATCAATTCAATAAAAAATTCTCAAAATTCGTGATGATTGTGTTTTTAGTACAATAACTTAAACTATCTATTTAACTAAACTATCTAACTAATCCTTTTCTTTCGTGATGGTGTACGATTACACTTAGCACGTGTAACAAACCTTTTAAACCCTTCAGCAATATTGAGTGGATGAGTGAAGTCTCGTAAGGATTAAATATACTACCCACAAATTCTTTTATTCTTCATTCTTGTATGCTCATGAAATCAAATAATAGTTAATCATGCAAATGTCCACATTGACCTCTTTCTCAACCTCAGAAAAATCATTATCCAACATAAAGAACGGCTCACTATCTTCCTCATCGACAGACATTGGAGACTCATCAACACTTGAGTCATCAACCACTACATTCACAGATTCCATCATAGTTTGAGTTATAAGGTTAAACACCCTATATGCCCGACTAGTCAAACAATAACCCAAAAATATTCCTTCATCACTCTTAGACTCGAACTTGCCAATAGATTCACGATCTCTAAGAAATATTCCTACATTGTAGCATAACATTTATCATTTCCTGAATAACCTTATTCTTCCTCTCAACTATTCCATTTTGTTGAGGAGTTTTAGGTGCTGAAAATTCATAACAAAACACTTTAATTTCTTCAAACTCCCTTCCATGATCACTCCTTACTCTAGAAATGGAACAATTTTTCTCAATCTGAATTCTTAAACAAATCCTCTTAAAACTTTCAGATGCTTTAGACTTTTCACGTAGAAATCTAACCCATGCAAACCTTGAGTAATCATCCACCATGACAAAAATATACTTCTTTTCTCCTTTACTCATGGTCCTAGTGGGACCCATTAAATCAATATGCAACAGCTCTAAAGGTCTAGAAGTAATAATGATGTTTATCTTTTTGTGCTGACATCTGCTTGTTTACCCTTCTGACAAGATCCACACATAATCCATTTTGCATAATCAAGCTTAGGGACTCCCTTAACAATTCACTCTTAGTAATTTTTGTTAATTCTCGAAAATTAACATGTCCCATCCGCTAATGCCAAATTTCAACTTCATCAAGTTTAACTCTATTGCATAACAATTCTGAACTAGGAACAATGCAATAACAATTATTAGTTGAATGCATACCTTCCATCATGCAATTTCTAGAAGAGTCAATGATCAAACACTTATCAGGTGAAAAAGTGACCTTATGATTGTTATCACATATCTGACTTATGCTTAACAAATTTACTTTAAGACCTTCTACATAAAACACATCTTCTAATTTAGCTAAACCAAAAACCAAAATGGTACATTTTTCTCAAATCTTCGACTTCTCTCCATCACCAAAAGTGACTATCCCACTATGACACTCATTGAGAAATCCAAATAATGACTTATATCCAGTCATATGTCTCGAACATCCACTATCCAGAAACCAAGAACTATAATTTCTTACTCTAAGTGCAGTATGAACTACAAGACAGTGTCGCTTATTTTTTCTCACCCAAGTCTTCTTCATCTTCAGAGCTCCCTTTGCCAACCTTGACAAATTCTTCATTTCTTCATTCAACATTCAAATTTGATCTTTAACATGATCTCCATGTGGAACTCTTTGTTCCTTCACCGATTGCAGAGTCTTCCCTCTCAACTTTGAACACCTTGGTCGAATGTGACCACTGACACCACAGTGGTGACAAAGAGGAACAAACCTCCGGACTCCATAGGTTGACTTCCTAGGATATCTAAGGGTGAGGAAAGACTTGTTTTCAACAGGTCTTTTGACATATGATTGAGCCCTAGGATTCCAATTTGAAAATCCTTTTAAAGAACTCGATGCTACTTGGGAGGCTTTTACAAAGGTGGTTTTTGCAGCAACATTCTAATTTTGCAATACTCCAACAAAACATAATCCCTTTGTATTTCCTGCGGACTTTCCTACACTCAACATATGATTAAGCTTAAGAGTTCCACTAGACCACTTCTGAATAGTTGAGTTAGCATCTTTTAGCTCTTTTTCCAAATTTTCAATCTTAGTAGATTTCTCAACCAATTCCTTTTTGAGACCATCTACTAACTTCAAAGCCTCAATTTTTTCAAGTTCAAACTTATTCAATTCCTCGATCAACTTAGCCTTTTGGGTCTGTAGAAGATTTAGAGTTTGAGAACTATTGGCTAATTCATTTTTTAAAGAATGCAATTCTTTGTCCATGTTAAGACTTTTAGTCAACAGTTTCTTGTGATTCTTATGAAGTTGTGTGGTCTTATCAAGTAATTTATTATAAGACTCTTGAAGCGTTTCATCACAATCTTCATCACTCTCAGAACCTTCTTCTTCAGACATCGCCAAACTTGAAGCAACTTCGCTAACCTCCTTGCTTTGTACAGCAAACACAGTGAAATTCTCAGAATCATCACCTACTTCTGATTTTGTTGCATCACTAGTTGATCTCTTGTTAGAGTTATCATTCCAACTGACAGCTAATCCTTTGAATTTCTTTAAAGTGTTTGCACACTCTGCATCTATATGACCATATCATTGACATTCAAAACATTTGGGTTTCTTCTTTTCAGGATCAGACTTTTCCTTCCTAGTTTGAGTCTTATTTCTACTTCTAGACTTACCCAACTTATCCCCAAATTTTTGTCCTTGGCCATTCTGTTTAGCCCTAACAAATTTGTTCAACCTCTTAGCTAACATGGCTATATCAGTCCGACTAAACTCACTTCTATCATCAAGTTCAGCATGATCCTCCCTAGTGGTTTTGAAAGCTATGCACTTCTCTTTTGTGCCACTAGCCTTTTTAGAGGGATTTTTGAACATCTCCATCTCATAAGATTTTAAATTTCCAGCCAATTCTTCAACCTTAATTTATTTAAGACTCATAACCTCTGAGATGATAGTGACCTTAGATCGAAAACATTCAGGAATAGACCTAAGGATTTTTTTTTACTATGGTAGTCTCATGAATAGGCTCACCTAGGTTATGAAAACATGTTACAATATCAGTTAACCTAGCCTCAAAGTCTGTGAAGACCTCATCCTCCTCCATCTTCAGCTGTTCAAATTGAGAATTCAAAATTTGAAGCTTTGATTATTTCACCTTCGACGTTCCTTCATGAGTCACTTGGAGAATGTCCCAAGCTTCCTTGGCAATTACACACGTAGCAATCTTCTTAAACTCAGTCGGAGTTACAGCATTGTATAATGCATTAAATGCCTTCGAGTTCTAATTCGCGTTATTCGTCTTGGTGGGAGCTGAGTATCCTACTTCTACAGCATTCCACGTTTTCTCAGCTAATGATTTTAGAAACACTCTCATTCTCGTTTTCCAATATGTGTAATTCGAGCCATTAAACAAAGGGGATCTAAATATGGAACCTCCTTCACGAGGCATCTCCATCGTCTAAATTCATGATCTAACCCTAGGTAGTTAACCTAAATCGGGGCAACCGTGCTCTACTATCAATTGAAATTACCGAGACGATAGTGAAAACAGCCTAGAGGGGGGTGAATAGGCTTTTTATCGATTTTATGATCAATTAAAATTATATAGCGGAAATTCAATTTTAATTAGTCACAAACCCTAATTCTCAAATCAATTCTCAAAATAGATCAATTAAGCAAATATGAATATAAGTGTAAAAAATAAATAATGAGAAGATAGAGATTTTTTTCGTAGAAAACATTTGAAAGACTCCAAGTAAAAATCATGTATACGCTCGGGTATCGATGCACTATGAATCATAGAATTTGTATAGACTCTATGAAAACAGAACTTACAACCACTGTAATTTGTTGTTCTTCACTCAATGTCTGAAAGTCTAGATTCACTCACGCTCCATGAAGCTTTCACTCTGATCTCCGTACTCTAACGACTTTGCTTCTCAACATATTAAAATCACCATGAAGCCTCATGCTTTGATCCCCGCACACAGACGGCTCCATTCTTCAACGGATCAACGCAACCTCGTTGCTATAAAGAGTGTGTGAATTTTTTAGCAATTATACCATTCAATCGTGTATAGAAATCGTCGATGTAGAAGCACGATTGAAGACATCCAAAAACAAGAGAGAACTTGTGTATCTCTAATCACTCAATAATATTATCTCACCATATGTATATCTCTGTAGAAGAAGATGAAATTGAAGAAAACTTACAGAGAATTCTTAATGACGTGCCTCCTCTTGTTGTAAACTTGGGTATTTATAAACAATGATGATCCAAACCCTAAGTTTTCCCTTTCTCATAATTTCACATACAAACCCTATATTCTGGTGATTATAATGTATATAAAATTCACTTTGATGTATATAAGTCGTGGTCATATTATAAAACCAACCCTCGAACAATTTGGACATCGCAGGCAAAAACAGGCAAAAACTTGTCGCAGCTACATTTCAAGCATAGCAAAGCCTACGCTTAAAATGTAGGTCCAAGCGTACCTCCAAGCGTATAAATGTGTTTTCCAGCCACTTTTTGAAACTGAAAGCGTAGGCTTAAGCATAGGTATTTTTGTCAAAACAAATTTTCTTCATAACTGCGCCAAAATGACCCTCTTGAACTCGCGATACTTTTTGTTTGAAGTGACGGCTTTGGAAAATGTCATTTTTGCCCTCCAGGAGACATTTTTCCTCAATATGCTATCTTTCGTGCTTCACTTGTATTCTTCATTACTTCAATGCTTGATTATGCCTTTGATGAAGCTTACCAATGTCATAAACACCAAACCGACCTATCTAACACTCAACATGGTTATTATCTAGAACATGCCATAAATAAATAATATACAAAAATGTTCTTACACTCTTAGCTCCTCCCTTGGTTGCAAACCTAAAGCTCTTTCAAATGCATTCGATCTTTCCATCACAGCATCCAGGTCATTTCTTGCTCGACTCTGAGGTATCGATTCTTCACAAGCCTTATTGACTTTTTCTACATTAAAGCACTCAACCGGTGTATTGATTCGATGACCTGTATAAAAAACATTCATCTTCACATTCATATTCCCGAAAGATAAATCTATCGCTCATGTCCTGCAATCGATATACGCATTGGCTGTAGCCAAGAACGGTCTTCCTAATATCACTGGGATATGTTTTTTCAAGTCTTGAATAGGTTCTATATCCAAAATTATGAAATCCATTGGAAAGTAGAACTTGTCTACTTGAATGATGATATCTTCCAAAACTCCCCTCGTTTGCTTAATCGACCTGTCTGCAAGTTCGAGCTCCACCGAAGTAGGACTGAGCTCTCTCAACCTTAGCTGTTGATAAACAAAATATAGTAGTAAGTTAACACTCGCACCCAGATCAAGAAGAACTCTACTAATTTCCTTGTCACCAATGACACATGGAATAGTGGGAGCACCGGGATCTTTCCTCTTAGGTGGTATGTTACTTAGAAGCAATGAACTCCTTTGTTCAGTCATCGTGATATTCTTTGGAGTCTTTGCTCTGTTTTTCCGCTTTTGCGTACAAAGGTCCTTGAAGAACTTAGCATAAGGTGGTATTTGGTCTATAATGTCTAAGAGAGACAGATTAATCTTGACTTGTCGGAATGTCTCCAACATGTCTAACTCTTTATTCTTACCATTTCTGGTTGGCTCTCTAAGACGTTGAGGGAATGGTGTTTCCTCTTCAAATGATGCCCTTTCTGGCTCTTCATCTTCCTCCACTTGAGATCGATCTTTCTGGACTCTGTCAGCCTCCTTTCTTCGCTCTTCTTCAGCTTTCTTTATTTCCGCTCGTTCCGCCTCCTTTCTTCTCTACAACCTTTTTTCATGTTCCTCCTCAACTCTACTCTCCACTTTCTTAACACTTCTCAGAGTCGTAATGGTTTGGACCGTTTCATAATTATGCTCAGCAAATGAACCACGATCCACTACTTGTTGACTCTTTGGATTAACCACTGGTTGCCTAAGCAATCTTTCCTTTTCAAGCCTATTTACCACATTAGCTAGTTGCCCCATTTGGGTTTCTATCTGAGCAATGGATTGGGATTTAGAGTTCATTGATTAGATAACTGCTTGAAAATGATTAGATTGATTTTTAAACTCCCCAAAAACTTGATTTTTTAACTACTTCAAGGCGTTCATCACCTCTTCTTCAAAGTCATGTGGTCTTGGTGGTGGATTTTGATGTTGGAGATGATTTTGAGGATATTGAGGATAAGTTGGATTTGGATTGAATCCTTGGATTTGGTTTCCTTGAGGCTGAGTTTGGTAATTATATGGTTGGACAACCTAATTAGTATTGAATGGTTGGAGAGCTTGAGAATTATTGGATGGATGTCTAGGTTGGTAATTTGACTGAGGATTTCTAGCCATGATTGTTGGTTGTGAGTCGAATGATTGTTGACTCTGTTGGAACCTTAGTTATGGGTTATATGATTGTTGTCTCTCAGTGAACCTTGGTTGTTGGTTGGATGATTGTTGTCTATCTATGAACCTTGGTTATTGATTGAATGATTGCCCTTGTTGGAAATTTGATGGTGGATTTTCAACATTGTTAGATTCGTAGGACATGAGTGGATGATTTCTAGCATTGGAGGTGTATGAATTGGTGAAAGGAGCATTATTGGAATAGTTCCATGATGCATTGGCATCAGCAGCCATTATCTGCTGACACTCATTTTGGGAATACTCAGTGTAGATACAAAAATTTGCACAACACAAAAATATGCTTTCTATTACTCTTCATTGGATTATATACATTTGCTCTCTGGGCCTTTGGCCCATTAGGGCAACATTTTCTATTTTGGAATATTATCCTTACTTTACACGTCAGCTATTTTATCCCTATACTACGTCACTATCTTGAGCCGCAAGTCTCTTCTAGAATCTTCCAAGTTTCTTTTAGAAGGCTCTTCCGGTCGGGTCATAGGATCGGCCTGGTGGTCGGGTCTTGGGGCAGACCTCAGGACTGACGTGTCGGTCGGGTTATGATGTTGGCACAGTGGTCGGATCATCATCTCAGGCCTTTCTTGGATCGATCTGGTCGGGATAAGGCTTTTTATATGGGCCAGGAAAACTCACATGTACACTGGCCCTCTTTTAGCTGATGGGCCTGCTTTTTAATAAACCCATTAGATGAAAGAATCGTGAGGCCCATCAAAAATTCCTTGAAGTTGGTGCGCGGGACATGTGCCTGATGACTCGGAGGAGCATTTAATGTTGCAGCTGTCGCAATCAATTACAATTTTGAACTTGTGGTTGAGACGGCCTAGGGATGCGTGAAATGGGCCGGGTCATGTCGGTCCGATGCCCTGGCCCGGGTAGCTGAAACGTCATGCCTATATAACCTATATAATTCATATACGCCACACTTACGCCATTTTTGGACTGCTCTTCCTTCTTCAATTTCTCTCTGCAACATTTTCAAGCATTACCTGCAAACTCAAATCCATATAATTTCAAGTTTGTCTCATCAATTTCTGTAAATCTCAGTGATATTGGTTGAGTATTCCATTGTGTGGAGTGTTTTGAGCCCTGCTACGAAGTGTCTGATCGGACGGCCCCATCTTTGTTTGTTGGTACATTTACCGGATTCTGCAAATCTTTTGCCTGAGAAAAACACTCCGGGGACTGCCGGAATCTTCTTTACCTGTTTGTAAGTCATTCTTCTCACTTTTCTACCCTTCTTCAAATATGTCGGGGAGTGATGACACTAGGTCGGTTAGTGACCTGCAATTGACAGACACGGATTTGACAATCACCAATCTCGAAGCTTCAGTAAGCACCCCATCCTTAGAGATTACCCGAGTCACTAGGACTAGCCCACCAGAAGTTAGTCAGGATGTTGGGGGTCGAGTTGTAAAGGGTGATGATGGGAATGATCAGGGTCAGGGTGTTGAGGAAGAGGAGAATTTTTGTACTCACCCTCTCCCGGCCAAGTACAGGAAAGACGCTCAACTTAAGAGCCTCGGGGTTCCCGAAAGGGTAAAGGTTAGACATTATCCTCGGGACAAAGACTTTAGGATCGGTGAGGGGCTGAAGGATGGGGAGATATTGCTCTCCTCATTCCACCTTGCCATACTAAAATTTCCAATTCACCCTTTTTTCCTCTTGGCCATGGCGACTTTGGGTCTGGCCCCCCTTCAAGTGGGTCCCAATTTTTATAGGATCCTGGCCATGATCCTATTGATCAACAAAGAATTGAACCTAGACTTAGGTTTGGCCGAGCTCCTGTTCTCGTATAAGCTTTAGGAACAGAAAGATAATAGGGGTCGGTACAACCTAACCTCGTATGTTAAGAGGAAATTGTGTGACAACGTCCCGAGCTCCAACAAGGAATGGAAAGAAACGATGATTGTAGTGAGTGGGCAGTGGTGGCATCCCGACGCCACAAACATACCTGTCAGTCACGTTTTCCAACAAACCTGACTTCCCAAGTTTAAGAGTTTCCATACCCAAGCTTCATGCCATTGCGATTTGTGTAATAATAAGTTGGGTATACTAGTAATGGGTTTCCTTCAGGCTCCTCAGGAGAAAATGGAGGCCGGGTATATAAGATCCCGATTTGAACTGTTGGAGGCCAGAGTTTGGAGTTAGGATTTAAGGGATAGCCAGAGTTGCATGACTGGGTCTGTATTGCAGGAGCTTGCATCAGGAGCATCTGCGCCGGCGATCGCCTCGGGTTCTACTTCAACTACGTCTGGATCGAAGAAATTGAGGTCCAAGTCATCAGCAACCAAACAACTCAAGAGAAATATGTCAGGGGGCCAACAGAAAAGGAAAGAGGTTACCATGCCCAAGCTTTCAATCAAGAAGGCTAAATAGGCTAACATCGGCTCCACATCCTTTGTTTGTGGGGTGGATGTCCCTCTAGTCCCCGAGAATCTTAATGTCAGTTCATCAGCGAGACCGACTGGAGGTCGAGCCGCCACGCCCCCTCCTCCTCCTCCGGCAGAGCATCCTTCAATCACGCCTCCACCCCCGTCTTCTCATAACCCGTAAATGGCTGCACCGGGGGCGGTCGAGGTCAGGGATGATCATGCTATGGTCCTGAGCTCTAGAGGTTTGGATCAGAATTAGTCTCAGGCCCAACTTTCAGTCAAGCCCGGACCTAGCCTCGGTATGGCCTTAGAGGCTCCTACCTCGACGTTGGAGTCAGGTTATGACGAAGAGGGTTAGGGTTTATCCCGTCCTACCATGCTGTGCACTGCTATCACACCTCCGGTCAGGAGACAAGACCACAGGGAGATTGAACGCGCTGTTGAAAGTGGGAAAAAGACTCCTTATGGGCCCTGGTTTAAGCTGGACACTCAGAAGGGTAACCCAGAAGCCTTACGGGAGATGGCCCTAGGAGTCTGAACCCCAGCCGATAGGTTGGCCATGAGGAAATATGATAGGATGAGCTTAGCTTTTAATTTGTCCCGAGCTCGCGATGAGGGTAATTTCATATTTCTTATACTTAGTTTTTCATTTTGATTCGTTTCTTCTGTGCTAACACTCTATTCTTTCAGATGTTTCATGCTACTCAGGCATACAATTGCAACCTCAAGGATGATACCCGGGTCATAAATGCCCTGACTCGGGAAGTTCAGGACCATAAAGCTGGGTGTGCCAAGGCTCTGAAGCAGTCAAAGAAGGCTGAGGGCAAGATTCAGTCCCTGACATATAGGGTTGTTTCGGCTGAGGAAGAGCTCGTAGATGCCAAGGCAAAGATCTCAAAATTCGAGGGCAAGGCTCGAGAGGCTGAGCAGATGGCCGACCGGGAGGCCTAGGCTTGGGAAGCCTTGACTATCCAAGTGCATTCCCTGACAGAAGAAGTTGAGAAGTTAAAGACTTCGGGGCATCAGTTGCTTGGGGATAAAGTTGAGGTTGAGAAAGCCCTAGGTGTGGAGAGATCTCGGGTGGAAATGTGCCACAACGGTGGTAACCAGATCATCTCCCGCTTTGACCTGACCTGCAAGTACCGTTACGAGCAGGGTTGGCGGGAATGTATCACGGAGCTTCAAAAGCCTGAGGAGGAAAGGGAGATCCCGACTATTGAGGATCTTGACCTCAGCATGGGAGTGGGACCTCCGTATGATGATCAGGAGCCCGAGGCCAAAGATATTATTTTTGGTGAATTCCTACAGGATCCCCTGCCCTCTCCGCCTTCTAGTTCTGGTCTGGATGAGCTTGAAGTTAAAGGGGGACAGTCCCTAGGGACTAAAGGCTCAAGCAGGAATCTAGATCCTCCTGTGGTGGTTCAGGGGGGAGGTGATCACATTCCCGAGGTTGAGACCCATCAGGGGAAGAAGACTTTGAAATAAGGATCTTCCTCTAGCTTTTTTCCCCTTCTCTTGCTTTTTCCTTTTCTTTGTATTTGCAGTGACTTTATAACACATCATTGTACCAGCCTTAGCCACTGGGCTTTTTTTTTTAATATAAGTTTACTTATTCGTTATTTATTCTTTTGATAAGGTAATAACAATCGGGATTTTGAATTATGACTTTAGCAAAAATATCAGTAATAACAATTTTGGAATTATCTCACGGGTACTTTGGGCCCATGGAGAGGATGCAACACTTAGGTTTCAGAATTGATACTTGTAAAACCCGACCACTGGTGGGTCTGTGCTTATCTCTCGGGCACTTTGGGCCCATGGAGAAGATGCAACGCTTACGTTTTAGAATTGAAACTTGTAAAACCCTACCACTGGTGGGTCTGTGCTTATCTGTCGGGCACTTTAGGCCCATCTAGAGGATACAACACTTAGGTTTTTTGAATTGATATTTGTTGGCTTTGAAATTCCATTTCAAACAATAACTCTTATTTTGATATTAATAAAACATTCAAAACTGTGTTTGGTACTAAAATGACTTTGAGCTAAGTGTTTCAGCAAGTACAGGTAAATGTTTCAGAAATATCATTAATACCAAAAAGCGACAAGCGTTAAGGAAACTCATGCGCATACTCGAAGAAGGACAAAAAGGTCAAAGAAAGAACAAAAGCTGGACTCAAGACCTCGAGTAGATAGGTTGGGGTGAGAATATTGTAACAAGGTTTCTTATGTGTTGATTGATCTTATAAGCTCAAGTAATTAAACAAACGAACTCAAAAACGGATCAAAAACGGACCTTGAACAATTTCTTGGAGTTACCCAGTCGACTGGCCATGAAATGGAAGCCGACTGGCTGTGACCCAGTCGACTGGCCTAGGGCCCAGCCGACTGGATGAACCAGTGAGTTATAAATATTTTTGATTGCCTGAGGCAGTCGACTGGCCTGTCCAAGGCAGTCGACTGACTCATGAGGCAGTTGACTGGCCTTCTTGAGGCAATCGACTGACCATAGCCGTTGGGGAAAATATTTTAAATCTTTGCATGGAGGCAGTCGACTGGGTGCCGGTAGGCAGTCGACTGGGTGCTTCAAGATTTTAAGGAAAAGTATTTCTAAACAATATTTTTGCCCAAAAATAAATGATTTTGTTTACAGATTTTCAGGTCCTACTATCCATATTGTCTAGGGTGAGATACACTCTCCAAACCCTAGTGTTACACTATATAAGGAAAGACAAATGGATTAAAAATTTCAAGGTTCTTGTGTGAGAAATTTTCTGAAAATTCATTCATCTATTATTTTCTCTCAAGCACTTTCTGGAAAATCTTTTGATAGCAAGAAAGATCAAAATCTAGTTTTTCATTCCCATCATTTTGAAGATTTAAACTCAAGCTTTGTGCTTACTCTCTTATTGAAAATATATTGTGAGAATATATATATCTTGAGTTCTTGAAATATCACCTAAAAACACTTGAGCTTATATTGATCTATCTTCCATAAAAACCTTAGGGTTTTAAGTGTTTTTGTTTCTTGAGTGATATATTGATTACATACACAAATTTGTGATCTTGGGTGAGTGAAGCCCATTGTATCAAGGGAGGATTGTTCTCTTTATTGTGTGAAGAGCTAGTTAGCTCTTTTGTAAAGGTTTTTCTATTCCACCTATTGAAGGAAGAGCCATAGTGTGAGGATCGGGAAAGTCTCAAGGAAGGGGATTCTTTGAGCCGAGGAATAGGAGTTACCAAACCTCGTAAAAATCACGGTGTCAATTTATCTATCTCTATCTCCTTACTTTATGTTCATGCATGCTTAATTTATAGTGTGGTAAATAGCTTGTTGAAATTAAGTAAATTGTTCATTACATATTTACCTTGTAAAATTATTATTGAACCTTGTTGCATGTTCTAGTAAGAATTGAAAATTGTTAGAAATTATTTTTAAACCCTATTCACCCCCCCTCTAGGGTAATTTAGTGACTAACAATATTTGTAAAACCCGACCACTGGTGGGTCTGTGCTTATTTCTCGGGCACTTTGGGCCCATGGAGAGAATACAACACTTAGGTTTTTGAATTGATATTTGTAAAACTCGACCACTGGTGGGTCTGTGCTGATTTCTCGGGCACTTTGGGCCCATGGAGAGGATACAACACTTAGGTTTTTGAATTGATATTTGTAAAACCTGACCACTGGTGAGTCTGTGTTTATCTCTCGGGCACTTTGGGCCCATGGAGAGGATACAACACTTAGGTTTTTGAATTGATATTTGTAAAACCCGACCACTGGTGGGTCTGTGCTTATCTCTCGGGCACTTTGGGCCCATGGAAAAGATACAACACTTAGGTTTTTGAATTGATATTTGTAAAACCCGACCACTGGTGGGTCTGTGCTTATCTCTCGGGAACTTTGGGCCCATGGAGAGGATATAACACTTAGGTTTTTGAATTGATATTTGTAAAACCCGTCGGGTAGAGGTAATTGTGGAGATGATCGGAAAAACGGGACTTTCATTGCAATCTTTTTTGGGCTCTAGTGGCCTTTCTTTACAGAAACCAAAACGAAGTATTCCTAGGGATAATACCACTTAAGTCGGGATGCATTCTGTGTGTTAGGCTCCCTTCTGTTATCAGAGTTCCTGAGTAGTCTGTAGGCCCCGCGCCCCACCACTTCAGTAATGGTGTAGGGTCCTTCCCATGGCTCTTGAAGCTTGCCCATGTGTCCAATCTTTCGCCTAAAGACCATGTCCCCCACTTGGAATCCCGTTCTTTTTACTCTCTTGTTGAAGTGATTCCTGACCCGTTGTTGGTATGCTGCCAGTCTTATCCCGACAATTTCTCTCTTCTCTTCTACTAGGTCGAGCTCGTGAGCCAAGCGTTAATTATTTGATTTATCATCCCAGGCCAGTAACCTTAGTGTCGGGACTGCGTATTCCGTCGGGATTACAGCCTCTGCCCCATATGCCATAGCGAAGGGTGTTTCACCGGTTGGTTGTCAGGGCATGGTTATATACGACCACAGTACCTCTAGCAACTTGTCTAACCATACTCCTTTGGCCTTCTCAAGTTTCTTTGCTAGGGTGTTGAAGATGGATCGATTGGTTCTTTCTGCTTGTCTATTGGCCTACGGGTACCTTACCGAGGAGGTATTCTGATTGATTCCATTCTCGGCCAGAAACGACCTGACTGGTTTACAGTCTAAATTAGTGTCGTTGTCCATAATGATGGTCCGAGGCACCCCGAACCTGCAGATGATGTCATTCCATATGAACTTGACTACATGGCTGCCTTTTATGGAAGGGTAGGCCTTGGCTTCAACCCATTTGGTGAAATAGTCAGTGGCCGGGAGCACAAGGGTTGTTGACCTGATGGCCTTTGGGAGTGGTTCGACTATATCCATTCCCCATTGAGCAAAAGGATGCGGAACGATTGTCGGGTTCAAGAATTCCAGCGGTTGGAATATAGCGTCACCATGCATCTGGCAGGCTTTGCATTTCTGTACATATTCCTTGGTATCCCGGGACAGGTAGGGCCAAAAGTAACCCTGGGATAAGATTTTATGGGCAAGAGATCGGACACCCGAGTGATTTCCACAATCTCCAGCGTGTATCTCTTGCATCACTGTCTCTGACTCGGAAGGAGTGACACATCTCAAATATGGACCCGAGAAAGATCTTCTGTAGAGTTGTCCCTGGATGATCGAGTATCTGGCTGACTTCATTCTAATTTTCCTTGCCTCTACCTTATCAGCTGGTAGCGTCCCGACGCTGAGGTAGTCGATTATAGGGTCCATCCAGCTCGGCTCCCGGGGAATTAGACAAATCTGCTCGTCGGGTTCGCGAAAGCTCGGTATAGTGATGAAGTCGGTCACTACTACTCGGGCCATATCTTCACCAGCTGCAGATGCCTGATTAGCTAGGTGGTCGGCAAAGGTGTTCTCTTCTCGAGGGATTTGACTGAATGTTAATTTTTGAAAACCCTCGGACTCCCTGAGCACCAGCGCTCTGTAAGATTCCATTTTGGGGTCTCTGGTTTCGAATTCGCCGGTTATTTGCCTAATTATTAGCTAGGAGTCACTGTATACAGATAGGGATTGTATTTGTAGGCTTCTGGGCAATCTCAGGCCCGATACGATCGCTTCGTACTCCGCCTTGTTGTTAGTGGCTGAGAACTGCAATTGCATAGAAGCCTGTAACTTGGTCTCGTCGGGAGTATGGATCTCTACCCCGATGCCTGCTCCATTGGCGCTCACCGAGCCGTCCACAAATAATTTCCATGTTTTTAATTCAATGGGTTGATCCGTTTCGTCGGTCTCTCCCTCTAATAGAAAATCAGCCATGGCCTGTCCCTTGATCGAGATTCTAGGAACATAGGTTATATCATAAATCCCTAGCTCAATGGCCCATTTTGGAGATCCTACCGAAGAGGTCGGGCTTTGCCATTAGTACACGAATCGGAGTTGTAGTGGGGACAATGATCTGGTGAGCTTCAGAGTAATGCCTGAGATGTCGTTTGGCATTGATCAGGGATAGAACCAAGTTTTCTTGTTTGCTGTATCGGGTCTCGAGATCGGCTAATGCCTTACTTGTATAGAAAATGGGCATCTGGAGGTTACCGTCCTCTCTGATGAGTACAGCGCAAGTTGACACTGAGTATACTGCCAGATACAAGAGTAGGACATCATCGGGATCCGGTGTCGCAAGAATGGGAGGCTTGAGCATGTACTCTTTCAATCAAGATAGCGTTTTGGTTTGTTCGTGCCCCCACACCTCTCCCTTCTTTGCTCTGATCCCCTGGAAGATGGGTCGGCATCGGTCGGTCAGTCTTGTGATGAATCTGCTTAAGGCTACAACTCTTTCGGTCAGTCTTCCGGCTATAACTTTGTGGGTGGCTAGCTCTTTTGTTTCGAGCAGAGCCTTTACTTGGGTCGGGCTGGCCTGTATGCCTGATCGATCAACAATGTGCCCGAAGAACTGCCCCAAAGACACCCCAAAGGAGCATTTGGCCAGATTGAGTCTCATCCCATGTTTCCTCAAGGTGTCGAATACTTTTCGGAGATGCTCCAAGTGGTCAGTTTTCTTCCTGCTTTTGACCACTGTATCATCAATGTAGGCCTTGACCACTGTGGCCATCATTCCTTTAAAGATCCTGTTCACCAGTCTTTGAAATGTGCCTCCTGTATTTTTTAGTTCGAAAGGCATAACTTTAAAGCAATAAGTACCTGTCTCGGTAATGAAGGAGGTCTTTTCCTCATCCGTTGGGTCCATTGGGATTTGGTTGTATCCCGAGTAGGCATCAAGGAAAGTCAGTCTCTCGTAGCCCGCGGTAGCGTCAACCATTTGGTCTATTTTAGGTAGGGGGAAGTTGTCTTTTGGACAGGCTTTGTTTAGGTCGGTGAAGTCGACGCAGACTCACCATTTCCCGTTCTTTTTCTGCACAACCACCACATTGGCTAACCACTCGGGATACTGAACTTCCCTGATGAACCCGGCCTCCAGTAATTTTGATACCTCGTCAGCTATGATCTGGTTCCTTTGGCCCCACATTCGCCTCTGTTTTTGTCGGACAGGTCTTATATTTAGGTCAACATGTAATGTGTGTCGGGCTATGGAGGGGTCGATGTCGGGCATATCAATATGCTCCCATGCGAAGATGTCATGATTATCCTATAACAATGTTATTAGTTCATTTAATTCACAAGTGGTGAGGCTTGTACATGCGTAGGTGACCTTGTCGGGCTGGTCAGGTATTACAGATACTGGCTGCAGAGGTTCTGTAATGATCGAGGGACCCGACTCCCCGTTCTGTAGTTGCTATTTGGGTTGTGGGTCTAGATCCTGATCCTCTTCTCAGGACCTCTTTCGATCAGGCTTATCCTTCATTCCTTTAATAGTGATGGCGTAGCATTTCTTGGCCATTACTTGATCCCCTTTGATATCAATTATGTCGTAACCATTCGGCCCGACGCACCTCATCATTTGGTTGAGGGTTGATGGTACGCCTTGCATCCTGTGTATCCATCCTCTTCCCATAAGTAGATTGTATGAGGGCTTCACGTCCACTACCACAAAGGTCTCGGATAGAGTTCTCTGGGCTGCTGACACGAGTAGCCTGATCTCCCCGAAAGGTTCGACTTGTTTTCCATCGAACCCGGCGATTGGATTTTGGGAAGTTACAATGTCCCTCGGGTCGATCTCCAATTTATCAAAAGCCCACTTGGTCATAATATTGGCACTGCTTCCTGGGTCAACCATGACCCTTCTGACAAGACATCCCAAGACCATCAGAGTGATGACTAGTGGGTCGTCGTGTGGGACCTAGATGTCTCGGAGGTCATCATGGGAGAAGAGTATCTGAGACTGCCCCGTTCGGTGGTGGACTTCATTTATCCCAACTATCCTGCTTACTTGATGTGCTCTTCTCATTTGTGAGCATCTCGATCCTTCGCCGCTTCGTGGGTCAGGACCTCCATGGATCATATTAATGATTCTGACCGGGTGCGTTGGGGCTTGATTCCGTTGGTTATTTTATACTGATTGATTGGCTCTTGGACCATCCCTCTGGACATAGTCTTTCAACTCTCCTCGGGCTATCATTGCCTCGACCTGGCACCTCAGGTTCCTGTAATCATTTGTCGTATGGCCGAAATCATTATGGAAGGCACAGTTCTTTAATCTATCCCTCTGGTCGAAGGGTTGCCTGATTGGGGGAGGAGTCTGGAAGATTCCTTTGGCTTTATTTTCCTCGAAGAGCTTGGCAAGGGTCGCTTTCAATGGGGTGATCTTATCTTCGAATCTGGCACGCCTCTCGGGCTATGGAGGAAAATGAGATGAAGTAGGGATCGTGTGATTTGAGCGTTTGCGATTACTCGGCTGTCAGGATGTATCCGAAGACTTATCCTTCGACTTGATTTCTACATTGATCAATGTCGCTCTCCTCTGTCGAGTCGCCTCCTCCTCTTCGATCCTTAAGTGACCCTGAGCTCTAGAATTGAGTTCTCCGATTCCCAAGGGTGGTCGTTTCACAAGTGACTGGTAGAACTTGGTCCCCGGAATCAATGCCATCCTGAAGGCTTCCACGGCTGAGTGTTGGTCGCAGTTGTCGATGGAAGATGACTCGACGATGAATCTGGACTAGAAACTCTTGAGGGACTCGCCTTTTTCCAGAGTCATGGTAAAGAGGCTCGATATGGTCTTCTTTTGCCTCTTGTTCCCGAAGTACTGGACCACGAAGAGGTCGAACAGTTGCTGTCAGCTTCCAATGGATCTCGGCGGCTGCTTCCTGAACCAGAGGAGTGGCGCATCAACGAGACTGGTCAAGAATACTTTGCACAGCAAGGCCTCGTTCTCGGCATACATGGTCATTTTTTGGTGGATCTGGCAAATATGCTCATCAGGATCCTTCGTTCCGTCATAGGGAGTGAATCTGGGCATGACGAACTTCTTAGTGAAGGGTTCCTGGGTGATTTCTAAAGTGAACGGTGACTGAACCGAGTCGACAGAGACCTGAAGGGCCTGGCCATCGGTAGATTGGGTCCTCAGATCCTTCATGACCTTCTTTTGGAACTCCGCCATCATCTCCTGAAGTTTTTGCGATGTCAGAGGCTCGCCGGTGACGGGAACTTCGCTTGCGGTCGGGGTCTCGCCTGGTCGGTGAGAGGTTTCACCGTGCTCCTCCTGTGGTTCGGCTTGTTCTTGGATCTGTGATTGATCAGGAACTACCGGAGGGATAGTCGCCTGATTCAATCTCGCCAAAAGCTCCTCGCTCATTTTCTCTGCCGCCAGGTTTCTTGCTTCGGCGGCCTGGCTTCGTCTCTCCTCTTCGACGAGCTGCTGCAAGAGGTGCTCGATTGTTGGTGAGGCACTTGGTTGTCTGTCGCCGGGGATCTGTACTTCTGACTGGGATCTGGTCACCGACATGGTCAGGTTTGGACGAAGAAGATGATTTTGAAGATCTGGTGGTGGTATTTGGATTTTGCTCAGCTTTTTGAGGTAGGAAGATGGTCGGCGAAATGACCTAACTTCCCACATATGGCGCCATTGTGTAGATACAAAAATTTGCACAACACAAAAAGATGTTTTCTCATTACTCTTCATTGGATTATATACATTTGCTCTCTGGGCCTTTGGCACATTAGGGCAACATTTTCTATTTTGGAATATTATCCTTACTTTACACGTCAACTATTTTATCCCTATACTATGTCACTATCTTGAGTCGCAAGTCTCTTCTAGAATCTTCTAAGTTTCTTCTAGAATGTTCTTCGGGTCGGGTCATAGGATGGGCCTGGTGGTCGGGTCTTGAGGCGGACCTCAGGACTGATGTGTCGGTCGAGTTATGATGTTGGCACAGTGGTCGGATCATCATCTCGGGCCTTTCTTGGATCGATCTGGTCGGGATAAGGCTTTTTATATGGGCCGGGAAAACTCACATGTACACTCAGCTTCTACTTCTAACATCTCTCTAGGAGGGGAATGACTTTGCTGAAGAAACTTGTCAATTCTCTATAACTTCTCTCCTATCAACGCTACTAAATCACTGAGAACATCATTATTAACGCCATAAGCTTTCTCAGATCTTCTATCCTGTCCACCTCTAGCCCTCAACTCAGATTCATATTAAATCGTATTCTCACTAATATTATCAAACAAATCTAAGAGTTCTTCTATTGGCCTCAAGATAAACTGACCTTGTGTTGAAGCATCTATCAAAGTCTTATGAGTCTATCCAAGTCCCATGTAAAATTTTTTAACAATATCCTGTTCAAAAAACCTATGATGGGGACATTTATACAAATTTTCACTATATCTCTCCCAAGCATCATGAAACTGCTCACCAGACAACTCTCTAAAACTTTTGATCGCATCCTGGGCTTCTGAGGTCTTCCATATGGGATAATACTTTTCTATGAATTCTCTTTTAAGGGTTTCCCAATTAATTTTAATTGCCTTATCCAATTTGATGTACCACATTTTAGCTTTTCCTCTCAATGAACAAGGAAATAGACGCACTCGCAAATCATTCTTAGATAGATTATCATACCTAACAGTCGAAACAACCTCTAAGAAATCATTAATATGTTGGTATGGATCCTCTATCCTAAGGCCAAAAAAATTTGGAAGCATATTGACAACGCTTGACTTGATCTCGAAGTGTTTTGTGCCTTCTTCCTTTAGGAACTCAGCATAGGAATCATACGCATCGGGCACGTAGTATCCCTTCAGGGACGTCTCCGGTGCCCTTGGTATGTTGGCTCTTTGGTTACCCATCGCTTCTTCTTCTGACTGACGATGATGTTCTTCAATAGCTCGACGATTTAAAAAAACTTCCGTTCGATCTCAGGATCAAAAGGTTCTAATTCAACGTTGGGATCAAAACAGGATTTTCGATCGTTCATACACCAAACAAAATTTATTTTTTCTATACTTTTTTTTTACTTCTAAACTACTCTAAATATTAATAGAAAATAAAGCTAAAATTATGCAAGAAATTAAGATAAACGAAAACTCACCAAAGCTCCAACGACGCAACTTTTGTTTCACCAATCCCTTTATACTTTACAGAGTACCTATTAATCACACAAAAATTTCAACTTCCAATACACTACAATAACGCAATGTAAATAAACTACTAAAGTTAATGAACAATGATCAGTCCCCGGCAACAGCGCCAAAAACTTGATGGGATGTCAGGTGTATAAAAATATGTGGTTAAAAACAACACCTTAACAACTCTAAGTTTTACCCTACGCAAGCGCACGAATCAATTGTAGAATAAGAAACGGCTTGAGTAAGGGATATCGACCCCACAGAGACTAAGATTGTTCATTTTAGTAATTCAAAAACACTGAATTATATTTTCTGAAATTTTTTTATTTGGGTGGTCAAAGACCAAATTATCTATTTTAACTAGTATTATCTAAAAACAATAAATTAAATAGGTTGTGATTCAGATGAGAGAGAAAACTAGGGTTTTCATCACTCAACCACTTACCGCATAATATAGTTTCTCACTATATCAATTGTACGAGGGCGATCCATAACTATGAATCAGGTCATACCTTAAATAGCTAAATGCGACCCCAAAAAGGAGTACCATCAACAGGATCGTGATAATCCGTCTCATAACTAACCTAACTAGTACGTGCCAATTATGTTACTCTAATCTACTCATAATACATGAAAATAAACTAAAGGATGTCTATATTAAATCGCCAAGGCACGGCCTATGTCAACCTAGGGTTTCAAGCTTCATTACCACCATTGTGTAGAAAACCATAATTAGGCATCCGAGTTCCTCCTCATATTAAATAATCATAGCTGTACAAAATAATATATTCATTCCATCTAAGAGAAGAATTTAGAACAAACATAGAATTTTATATTGCAAATCAGTATGGTCTCTTAACTACTACAATCATCACAGTATGGTCAACAATTTCCCCTCTTTACAATTGAAAACAATGAAAGAACTACATTACTTGGCTAGGGTTTTGCTAGAAAACCCTAGATACCGAGTTAATTAGCCATGGAAGACAGTGACTAAATCGTTGATGTAGAAACGCTCTCCATAATCTTCTTATCTGGATCTCTAAGTTTGAATATGGCTCTTAAACAACAGCAAGTATGAATGAATGAACCTTTGAACCAGCCTCTATGAACGTTTGGTTCGTAGATAAATAATGGTATAGAGAGACCTTTTTTAGTCTTTTCACTATAAAACTCATGAAAACCCTAACTTCTCATATATATAAGTGTATATACATGTATATAGAGGTCTGGAGTCGCATGCACGTCTTCCAATTGAGTCGGGGGTGAAACAGGAAAAATCCACGAAAAACCACCAAAAGTTGCCGCACTTACGCTTCAAGCGTAGATGACCTATGCTTCAAGAGTAGAAGGCCTACACTACAAGCGTAGGTCCCAAGCGTAACTCCAAGCATAGAAATGTGATTTCCAGCCACTTTTTGAAACTGAAAGCGTAGGCAAAAATGTAGGTATTTTGTGGAAAATCACTTTTCTCCGTGAATGCACCAAAACAACCGTCTTGAACTCACAATACTTTTTGTTGAGATGACGGCTTCTGGAAATGCCGGTTTTGCCCTCTGGGAGCCATTTTTGTCTTGAACTGCCTCTTTGACTCTCCTTTTGGATAGAAAGAACATACTCTTCAGTTAATTCACCGAAGTTAGCTTCATTTCTTCATTAAGCTCCTAAAACATGCCTTAACACGCAAAATAATAAAAATACCAAATAATGGAATGAAAGAACATAACAATAATAAGTTAAGGGGTCAAAATGACTAATATTTGACACCTATCACACCCCCAAACTTACATATTGCTAGTCCCTTAGCAATAAACTCGGGGAACTTTTCTTGTAATGATCTTTTTAATCTAACTACTCTAACTAATCTAACTTAATCCCTTACTTTCGTGAGGGCCAACGATTACACTTAGCACGTGTAACAAGCCTTTTAAACCCCTAGGTTACCTCTAGTGGACGAGTGAAGTCTCGTGAAGGTTTCCAGTGATGGTACCTACAAACATCTCAATTCTTTAGAATCACTCAGTCATGAGTTCACACACAAATTCACGGAAGTCTTGATATAATATAAAAGACAGCACAGATGCAAATACTTCCACTCACTACCGAACAACAATTATATCAATCTTCATGTCATGAATGGTTTTCACTAATAGTGAATGATTTCGTTACTTTTTATTCTCAATCCAGACAACCTTCCGTGATTTTGTGAACACTCGACTACGACATTTCAGTTTCTCTTCTCCAACTTCATTAATTAAACTTATCCATATTTAGTAAAAAAGTATTATTTCCATCTTTTCACTTTTCATCCCTTTTTGTCTTTCTAAGTCTTCGGACTTTCCAGCGAGGATTTTTAGTTCCGACCAACTGGGCCCGAGCTTATTCCTTGGGATTTATGTTCATCAGTCTTCTCCTCTTTAAACACAAACAATGATATTGGTGATACCAAGGCCCGGTTACTTAGATCGAAGAACTGTTTTTTGCATTTTATTTTCTCAATATATATTTTTTTCAATTTTCTCAATTTCAACCAAAACATCTTCCCTTCTCCCATTTTATTGTGGCAAAATTATTTTTTCAACTACATAGTCAAAGATCAATTTATTTCCCATAGTGAATGTGAGTTTGTGCTTATATGTTAAAGTCGTCCTTCCTAATTTCAATTCCACTCATTCACTCACCGATGTAAAACCACATCACTTCACTAACTTGATCTAATCATTATTCTCATGAATGGGAATATCATATCACATACTACTCATGCATCATATACACAAACTTAATCAAACTGTAATGCAAAACATTCATGAGTGAAAACAAATAACTGCACCAAAACTTTTCAATTTTCAATTTTTTTCGATAATTTTTATTCCTTGTAATTCTATACCCTTACCCCCAAACTTAAATCAGACCATTTTCTCATGGTAAAAAATAATATAGGAGAACAGATACAGTTACCCTTAAAGCTCAATTATGGATTCCACATTGAAGCACTTCATCTCCTCCCCCAAACTTAATTTGGATCACCTGTAGATATACGCAACAAAGCACAAATACCCACAATCATAGTAAGGGAAAAAGAGATTTCAGAAATATCCAGAAATTCACACAAATTTTTCAAGGAATGAAAAATTCTCTTCTTTTTTCTTTTTTTCTTTTATGATTTGGCTTTAAGAGCCTACAATCCTATAAAAATAAAAGAAAAGGAAAAATAAAAACAAAGACAAAGACATGGCTTTAAGGGTCTATCGTCTTTAAGAATTAAAATTACATAAATTAAATGATATCCTATTCTACAAACTTAGGCTAGAAACTAACTTTCACAACTTATGACCAATATTTAACGTCGTTGGCACGACAACTCCTCAAATGGTTATCCAACACCCTTCCTCTCTGCAACACTTCTTCTACTCATAGGAAAAAATGTAGGAAGTAACTCCCTCAGTGTTCTCACCTGTGAACAATTAGTATTATCCATGAGATCAAATATAAAACAATAATCACCATATAAAGTACCTCCTCTGTTAGGTTCTAACTTTACCCCATATACAGGCAATGTGTCCAACGGATCCTCCTTCAACACCTTATGTAATGTTCCCTCCACCAATTCATCATTCTCCATTAAACTGACAGATGCCATAAATTCCGGTTCCGGATCAATCTCCTCATTAATCTTTAGCCGATGACCACACTTTTTTAACCTCTTACTTTTCCAAACCTACCTCTCCGTGGGGGTAAACCGATTTAACTCTAAATGGTCCGTCCCTTCTTAACCGGATCTTACCTAGAAACAATTTTAGTTTCGCATTACGCTGTCGTCCCTTCTGGCCGAGCTCAAGGAACTTAAGTCGAACATGCTTATCATGATGTATTCTTGTACGAGCTGTGTAAATTTGAACATAGTAATATATATGTACATATATAAAACTATATATATGTGCATATATATAATTATATATAGTGATATATAGAGAGATATTAGAGAAAGAGAGATAATTATAAATTAAAATTGGGATTTAAATTGAAATTGGGATTTTGATAAATAGAAAGAATTAGAGTTTTGGAGTAAATGAGTGAGAGAAAGTGGGTTTGTGATAAATGAAACGAATTAGAGTTGAATATGGTTGAAATTGGGATTTAAATTGAAAATTAAATTTGGAGGGTATTTTCGTAATATTATAGAGAACATGAGATATTTGATTAAATTGAAAACCACAATGGAGTTTTTGAAACCACATGAAATTTTTTGAACAACTTGAAAACCATATAAGGGTTTTATGATAATAGTCCTAAAATAATTAATAGTTGGATCCCTTATTTTTATCAAATTGCACCCAGCTCACGAACTTATGACCAATTGTAAATTTTGTTCTATACCTGTTCCTACCAAATACATACCCATTTCATCAAGAGCAAAACGAGACGGACTCCCACACAACTGGTTAAATTAATGTCCCTAATGGGGAAATATGAGAAGATTTTATGACACTTACTTTGTGAATATTTATTTTGACAAAAACTATAAACAGTGTACAAAAGAGACCATATCGAATACGGCTCGTGAGGGTTATTTTCCCAACATGGATGGACAGTAATATATAATCATTATTATTGGATTATTATTTTTCCTTTAAAGAGACCATTTGACCTTTAAAGAGACCATTTGACCACAGGTTAGCCCACATACTATTTCCAGGAAAATATTGCATTCCTTTTACACGCTGTCCTCCTTTTCTCTCCTAACATTGACTCTCATACCAGTCTTCTCCAAGATTTCTACCAATTTGTCTTAAAATATGGAGTAATGCTTTCGGCAAAGAAGATGATTCTGGCACAACCCGATCAATCACTTTCAGCCCAAACTCTACTTCATTCGCTGTGGTTTGCTCCTTATAGCACCAATCACGTACCGAATAAATTTTCTCTCAACCTCTCTTTCTTTTTCCTTCTTAGAGACACGCACAAATAAAAAAATAGGATAAATTACAATTTCACCCCTCTTGTTTAGACATATTATACTTTCCCACCTTGATTTGATAATTACAGTTTCCCCCTATACTTTATTTTTGGATAATACTTTACCCCCTCCACAGACTTCAGGCGAAGTCAACACTGGTCAAAGCTAATTTTTTAGGAAAAATAGCATATTTGCCCATTGTAATATATTATAACTTTATTTCAAAAATATATTTGTAATAGTTAAAATAATTCATGGCCCAACCGAAATGGGCCACAGGATTGATGGGCCGACGACTGATGGGTCAGCGACCGATGGGTCGAAGGCTGATGGGCTGAAAACAAGTAGGCTAAAGAAATAATGGGCCTATGGAAAGTTCTAGAAGATAAGTGATCCACAAGACAAGGAGTAGTCCAATTATAGAATAAAGAGTCCAAAAGGGGTTAGAGTTTATCAAATCCCCTGATTTAAGGGATTGATAAAATTGGGTACATGGGCTTGACCCATTTACCACAATTGTGTATAAATACATGACTTTGATGAATGAGAAAAGATCCAATTTTTTACCCTAATTATTATTGTGTAATTTTTCTGCATCTACACAATTGGCGCCGTCTGTGGGAAATTCTCTATTATTGAAATCTTTTTCAATAAGCTTCCAACTCTCAACAAAAAGCTAAAATTCTTACCATCAATGGTAATCACACGTTCTCAGCAGACCGATTTACCTCCAAACGGAGGCCAAAATCCAGAAGATCCGATCAGACGAGCCCTAGAGGAGAAGACTGTCGAGCTAGAGAGGCAGAACGCTAAACTAGTGGCAAAATTGGCTCAACTGCAGAACCCACAGGAGGTTCATAACGACGAGCAGTCCGGCCAGCATGAACGATCTATAGGCCGCTAGACAGACAAAGACGATCTCCTCGTTCGATCCCATAATGATCGTGAAGAGCACACGGAGTCATCTCTACAGGTTCTTGGGGTCCGTAACCCCGAAGAGGTCCTGACCATGAAAAAGCTGGAGGAAATCATGTCCAGATTCCAGTGGGACGTGCTTAAGGATCTGAAGGTACAGACCCCAATCTATCTGGCATCCGAGGCATCCATAGACGTCATTCAAACACCATTCACCATCTCAATCACCAGTGTGCCCTATCAGGAGAGGTTCAGATTACCGAAGTTTACCCTGTTCGATGGTACAAAAGATCCAATAGAGCACATCTACCACGTTCATAGCAGGATGAATGTTTACAACGAGAACGAGGCTTTGCTCTGCAAAGTTTTCCCCGCCAGCCTGACCGAAGCAGCCCTCCTGTGGTTCATAAGCAACCGCCCAATCGATCGGTAGCTAGCTCAGGCTCTGCGAGTTATTTATTGCCCAGTACTTCGGCAACAAAAAGCAGAAGAAGACTATCTCCAGTCTATTCACCATGATTCAAGAAAAAGGCGAATCCCTGAAAAGTTTTGTCTCACGATTCAATGTGGAGATGTCTTCAATTGACAACTGCGATCAGCACTCAGCTATCGAAGCCTTCAGAATGGCCCTGATCCCTGGAACCAAGTTCCATCAGTCCCTGGTCAATAGACCACCAACAGACATTAGAGAGCTCAACTCCAGGGCACAAGGGCACCTCCGAATAGAAGAGGAGTTGGCCATACGACAAAGAAAGACCGCCTTTGCAACAGTAGAATCAAGGGCAACCGAACCTTCGAGGGTAAAATATCGGGCACCAGACCGAAAACGATCGAGCGTTCCTCCTGCATCTTCCCAGGTCCCAGATAAACGCCCAAGGTTTGAGGACAAGGTCACCCCTTTAAAGGTGACCCTGGCCAAGCTGTACCAGGAGACAAAGGGCAGAGGAATCTACCGGTCACCACCACCCATCAGACAGCCGATGGATCAGAGAGATATGTCGAGGCACTGTGCCTTCCATGGCGAATACAGGCACCACACCAACGAATGCAGAAGCCTCAGGAGACAGGTGGAAGCCATGATTGCAAAAGGATAACTAACCGAG
Source organism: Cornus suecica (assembly GCA_963922005.1). Classification (NCBI taxonomy): domain Eukaryota; kingdom Viridiplantae; phylum Streptophyta; class Magnoliopsida; order Cornales; family Cornaceae; genus Cornus; species Cornus suecica. Next base: position 53,761,043 of record OY998243.1, read on the forward strand.
TATGTTGCAAAAGAAGAGGCCCGATCAGACCAATCATCGCATGCACCTGCCAAGGGAGCCATGGGACAGCCCGTACGGGTCATTCACATGGTCCTTGGAGGACCAAGTCAATTAGAGATGGAAGAGGCCCGGAGGTCCCATATGCAACAGGCTCAGAAATTACGAAGGGTTGGAGAAGTCAGCGAGTTTAGAGGCCCGAATGAGGATGCCCGGATAGTTTTCACTTCTGCGGATATGACGAACATTCAGACACCACACAATGACCCTTTGGTGATCTCCCTCATGGTCTCAAACTGCTTGATCAAGAGGGTGATGGTTGACCCTGGGAGCAGCGCCAACATTATCACCAAATGGGCCTTCGAGAAGTTAGAAATCAACCCTTAGGAGATTGTACCGTCTAGAAGCCCGATAGCAAGATTTGATGGCAAAATAGTGGAACCAGTGGGAGAGATCCAACTGCCGGTAATAGCAGCAAGGCGCACGCTCCGAGAGACTTTTTTGGTGGTAGATGTGAAACCTTCCTATAATCTCCTTATGGGAAGGGGTTGGATCCATCGGATGCACGGAGTCCCTTCAACCATGCATCAAGTCATGAGGTGTATTGACCCAAACGGAGTTGACGCGATTGACATCAGGGGCGATCAGGTAGCAGCAAATGAATGTTACGCTGTCACCATGAAAAGTCTAAAACGAAAGGCGGAACCAGAACGAAGGTCATCATCTAAGGCGACATCCGATGGCAAATAGCAATTACAGGAAGGCGGTTCGGGGTCACCAGTAGCAGTTGAACCCCTACTAGAAGTTCAAATTTGCCCCAATCGTCCCGAAAGGTTTACTTATATTGGTTCAGGCCTCAGTCCACAAGAAAAAGAGGAAATGAAGTCCCTTCTCCGTTCTAATACTGACATATTTGCATGGAGCCATATGGACATGACTGGCATTGACCCATCAATAGCCCAACATTCCCTCAATATAGATCCCAGCGCAAAGCCTGTCAAACAGAAACAAAGGCGAATGGGGGCCCATCAAAACCAGATCATAGCTGAAGAGGTTGATCGACTTCTTCAAGCAGGATTCATAAAGGAGGTCCAGTATCCTTCTTGGTTGGCGAACGTAGTGGTGGTTCAGAATAAAAATAGCAAATGGAGGGTATGCGTAGACTTCACTGATCTGAATAAGGCATGCCCGAAAGACTATTTCCCTTTACCAAAGATCAATAAGATGGTAGATGCCACCGCAGGTTTCGAACGCCTGAGTTTTCTGGACGCATACTCTGGGTATAACTAGATCCGAATGAACCCGGAGGACCAGGAAAAGACTGCCTTCATCACTGAGTCAGGTACATTTTGTTACACAGTTATGCCTTTCGGACTAAAGAATACAGGTGCTACCTATCAAAGGTTGGTCAGAAGGGTGTTCCAAGGAATGATGGGATCTACCATAAAATCCTACATCGATGACACGGTGGTCAAAAGCAAGGCAAAAGGAGACCACCTGACCGATCTGCAGCAAGTGTTCGACACCCTCAGGAAATACAATATGAAGCTCAACCCGTCCAAGTGTTCTTTCAGAGTATCCTCAGGCCAGTTTTAGGGACACATAGTTGATCGAACGGGAATACAAGCTAGCCCGACACAAGTCAAAGCTCTCGTAGAGTCAGCAGAGCCAAGGACCTGGAAGGAGATCCAGGTGCTTACCAGGAGGATAGCAACAAAAGGAGAAGTCTGGGGGCCAGAGCAAGCAGAAGCCCTGAAAAAACTCAAGAGTTACATGGCAAAGCCTCCGATATTGGTAACCCTAGATACAAATGAACCACTACATCTGTATCTGGCAATATCAACATCATCAACCAGCACCGCTCTGGTCAAGGAGGGCAAGGGGTATCAGTCACTAATCTTCTACACAAGCAAGGCCCTTGCTGATGCAGAAACCCGTTATTCGAAACAGGAGAAACTGGTACTATCATTGGTCAATGTAAAGCGACGTCTTTGGCATTATTTTGAGGCACACCCGATCATAGTGCCGACAGTCACCCCGATCAGGTCTATAATGGCGAAGCCTGAGTTATCCGGGAGAGTATCAAAATGGGCAATTGAACTCAGGATTTTTGACATAACCTATGTCCCCCAAACGGCCATCAAAGGACAGGCAGTAGCTTATTTCCTGTTAGAAGCTGAAATTGTAAAATACATAGAGGAAAATGAGCCTGGACAATGGGTCGTGTTCGTGGACGGATCGTCCAACGTCAACAGAGCAGGGATCGGAGTAGTGCTCGTAACACCAGATAGCACTAGAATCCAGCAATCCATTCGATTGGAGTTTCCAGCCTCTAACAATGAAGTCGAATACGAGGCCCTTCTCGCAGGAATTCGATTGGCCCGAAGCCTTCAAATACAGAAAATAGAGGTACGAAGTGATTCCCAGCTAGTTGTGCGACAGTTAAATGGGGAGTATGAAACCCGAGAGCCAAAGATGGACGCATACAAAAATTTGGTCCTGAAGGAGGCTGAAGGATTCCAGCAAGTAACCTTTGAACAAATTCCCAGAGGAGATAATTCCATAGCCGATCATCTGGCTAACCAGGCCTCCGCGGCTAGAGAAGGTATGACTCGTACGGTACCAATAGAATTCATCGTCCGATCTAGCTTGGAGCCGCCCAAAGAAGTAATGGTCATCCCATGGGAACCGAGTTGGATGGACCCTATAGCAGATTATTTGAGGACTGGTGCATTGCCTGAGTCAAAAGCGGAAGCCCAGATGATAAGAATGAAGGCAGCCAGATACGCTCTCTACAATGGCCAATTATACCGTAAGTCTTTCTCCGGGCCATACTTGAGATGTCTCACGCCCTCAGAGGCTTCGGCGATCATGGAAGAAATCCATGAAGGAGCCTGTGGAAATCATTCCGGAGGAAGATCATTAGCTCACAAAGTTCTCACCCAGGGATACTTTTGGCCCTACCTAGCAAGGGACGCTGAGATCTACACCCGACACTGCAAAAAGTGCCAGTTTCATGGAAATGCCATCCATCCACCGCCAGAGTTCCTGAACCCAACAATTGTTCCTCACCCCTTTGCCCGATGGGGTATGGATTTTGTAGGTCCTCTACCGCAAGCAATACGATGTACCACACATGTTCTCTTGGCTACAGACTATTTTACCAAGTGGGTGGAAGCCGAAGCATATCCCACCATAACATGCAGCCATGTTATAAAGTTCATCTGGAGCCACATCATCTGTAGATTCGGTCTACCCCGAACCATAATGATGGACAATGGCACCAACCTTGATAACAAGAAGGTTCAAGCATTCCTGGCAAAGCATGGGATCAATCAAAACACTTCTTCTGTCGGCTATCCACAGGGGAATGGGCAGGCCGAAAGGACAAACAGAACCATTTTTGACACACTGAGGAAAAAACTTGAAGATGCAAAAAGGGCATGGTTAGAGAAATTTCCTGAGGTGTTGTGGTCTTATCGGACTACTCCAAGGCAACCCACTGGGGAGACCCCTTTCGCTATGGCTTATGGGGCCGAAGTAGTTATCCCAATCGAGCTAAGGGTACCTACTTTAAGGAGTCAGACATGGGAAGAAGGACCAAACAATCAACACCTAGCCTATAATCTGGACCTCCTAGAAGAAAAAAGGGAAGCTGCCGGAATCAAACTGGCTGCCTATCAGCAGCAAATCAGAGCTCGGTTCAATCAGAAAGTCAAAATGAGGGAATTCCAGGTGGGCGATATGGTACTCAGAATAAAGATTGGGATTATGGGCAAATTACGAGAGACATGGGAAGGACCTTATACAATTGTTGAGGTTATCGGGCGCGGCGCTTATCGGGTTCGGAAGAACGAGACAGGCCGCCTCGAATCTAACTCTCAGAATGCTTATCGGTTAAAGAGGTATTATCCTTAGATAGTTACTTTTCCTGTTAAGAAATAAAGTTGTGTCTTTCTATGGCACCCTTTGTATAAACCATCTGTGCCCGACGTCCGACACCTCTGCTTCATGATTTTTAAGTTCATTTCAATAAAGATACATTCTACTTCTATACGTGTGTTATTTTTCATTAAAATATTCCTAAGTGTTGAGTTCAAACCTGATTTGAACTAACCAGAGGATGAAATCCAGTCTCAGGGGCTAAATGCCCGAAGACTCAATTTTTCATAAAAATATTCCTAAGTGTTGAGTTCAAACCTTATTTGAACTAACCAGAGGATGAAATCCAGTCTCAGGGGCCAGATGCCCGAAGACTCAATTTTTCATTAAAATATTCCTAAATGGTTGAGTTCAAACCTGATTTGAACTAACCAGAAGATAAAGCCTAGCCTCAGGGACCAAATGCCCGAACGCTCCATTTAACTAAAATATTCCTAAGTGTTTGAGTTCAAAACCTCATTTGAACTAACCAGAGGATAAATTCTAGCCTCAGGAGCCAAATGCCCGAAGGCTCAATATTAAAGTTCTCTTAAGCGTTTGAGTCCAGATCTTATTTAAACTAGCCAGATGATAAAGACAAAGTCTCATAAGTTCTCGGTACCCAAAGGCTTTATCACTTGAAATGGATTCTAGATGAATATTAAAGCTTTGAACAAAATTGTTAAACCATGAAAAGCTTTTGTCTAATATTGAGAATTTGTTTAAATTAGAAAAAAACATTTTATGATCTTAATATTGACTTTAGGAATTTCAAGGAGCTTAATAAGTCTCTAAGGCGTCCAAGGAGTTTGTCTAAGTCATTTCGGAAAAATCCCAAAAGAATTCATGAAGTGGGCTAGAAGTTCGAAATAAAACATCACATTCAAATGATCATAACGCACTCAAACATGGGTTAAATGGAGCGATTCAAAATCCTAAAATCAAGAGCTTGAAGTCTATTTCCAAAAAGCTAAATAACGCCTCCATCCGAGTTACGGAACTCCAGTTATGACCAAAAGAGTGAATTGCGTTGAAACTAAGCTGAACAGCCCAGTCGACTGGGTAAACCACCCAATCGACTGCCTGTTGACCCAGTCAACTGGGCCAAGAAGGCCAGTCGACTGGCTGAGTCAATAGCCTAAAAATAAATTTTGGAATGATTTTTTTGAGACCTATGCGACTGCCCCAAAACACCCAGTCGACTGCCTCATCCTGGATTTGAATTCTAATGGCTAGTTTTGGGTTCAAACTTTTCCAAAACTTCCCAAAACACCCCCAAACGGCTATATTGTGTTCATATGCTACATATATGCCATATATGAGTCAAAATGGGTTAGAGAAGAGGGAGAGAAGAGTATGAGTGAAAATCTACCACTTTGGGCATAATAGTTGAAATTATTGTTGGATAGAAATCTCTTCTATAAGAATCACCATGAGCATCATTCATATCATCCTCTTGTGATTCATTCTTCATACTTGAGTTGAGCTCTCCATTTGATTATTTCATCTATAACTCTAAGTATGTGAGGAAGTGAGCTTTGAATTTCTATATCTATCTATGGAGAGATATTGTTGTACCACTCAAATGTAAAATTCTTATTATTTGTGAGTGAAAGTCCAAAAGGTTATTTCGGCATAGGATGGGTTTGTTGAGCTTTGTAAAGGCTTTTCTCTACCTTAAAAAGAGAGGATTAGGTTGGCTCTCCACCCGCAAGAGTGAGCAAGGTTGGCTCTTCACCCGTAAGAAGGAGCATGTAAGGGTTTGTTATTCACCCGGAAAGAAGGTGGCATGTAAGGGTTTGCTTTTCCCCAGAAAGAGAAGCACGATAATGGAATCCTTAGGAGGTTTTCTCAAGGCATGGATGTATACCAAAGCTTTGGTTAAACCATGTAAAATCTTGGTGTATTGGTTTGTCTTTTCTTTATCCCTTAAACTCTTTACTTTACAAGCAATTATTATTTACAATCTTGAACTTCATATTGATGTCATGCTATGAAATTGCTTATGGTTATAAATTCATAAGGAGTATGAGAAAATGTTAGTTGAAGTATGTGATTGGATTGTGAGCATGATTGAATTATATCTTATACTATCATCTCATTTATCTTGCTATAAATCTTGTTTTACAACATGTGTTTGATAAAATGCTTCTTCAACAAACCAAAGCCTTGAATGTCTATATGAATCCCATGTGTTTGACAAAATGCATATTTCTCCTAACCTTTACCTTGAGAGTGTACATTCCTTTGTAAACTCTTTAAGAATATTTTCTAGACAATAACACTTTATGTATAATGTTCATTAATGATGAAAGTGTTATTACATATTTCATTTGGTTAGGTGAATTACATTCTTGGTTAATTGGATGATACTTCATATTCTAATTGAATCAATGATGCAATGTTTAAATTATGAAAATCATTATTGCATAAGTACAAGTATGAAATGAGGTAGTCACTTAAGGATCATCTATTCATTAAGTGTTTGATAAGAGCTTTATAAGATTATTTTTGATAAAACAAGTCAAACCGAAAAAAGTCTCAAAGTTTGTAATTGACCCTATTCATCCCCCCTCTAGGTGTCAATATGTGACCAACATAACCACTATAACCGTTCATAAAGGAAAACATGGCGTGACCCACAGTAGCATCAATAATGGGTAAAGGAAAATCATCTTTCGGGCAAGCCTTATTCAAATCTCTGAAATCAACACAAATCCGAATTTGACCATTTTTATTTATGAATGGGACCACATTAGCAAGCCAAGTCGGGTGCATGATTGGACGAATGAAACTAGCTTTGAGCAAATTTACAATTTCACTTTTGATCTGGAGTTTCATCTCTGGTCAAAAGATTTGTGGTGCCTGCTTCACTGGATGAGCAAATGGGTGCACATTGAGTTGATGCGAGACAAGATTTCGATCCAAACCAGGCATATATTCATATGTCCAGGAAAAAATATCCTGAAATTCTTGTAATAATGATAGCAGACTGTCATGATATGAAGAAGACAAATTAGCAACAACATAAGTGTGACGTGTTGGGTGCCCAGGCAAAGCGAGATTAACAAGCTGAAGATCTGGGTAATGAGCAATTTTATCTGGAATCTCCTCAATGATAGGCATACTTATCATGGGGGACTCAGTCGCTGAGCAAGCATCTGAGACCTCGTGCCGTCATAAACTATAGACTATCTTGTTGTCCGAAAGGCACACTTGCTTACATTCATATAGTGGATGAAGAGCTTCACTATTTTAAACTTGTCGTGGTGGATAGAAAATATCTTGTTGACATTCAGGCCACAAGGGCAAAAAAGTACTAAAAATGGCCATGGAATCATTTTCAAAGGTGTCATCGTTGTCATCAAAGAATAATGTTTCCGCATAATGAGCCTCGAACTTGGCAAATGGTTTATCAGAGCATGGAACAGTGATCACCTTATTGCCAATAATACCCTTGAAGCATTGATGGAAAGTAGATGGAAAATGCCAAAACGATGCATCCAAGGATGACCTAACAGTATATGGTAAGAAGTATCCCCTTCGATAACATGAAATTTGACTGGTGCTCTGAATTTCTCGATACTGAAATATGTGTTAACGTGTCCAATAGTTTTGTGAGATTTGTCACTAAACCCCATAATTTCAATTGGTTCCATAATCAGGTGTTGACGATTAAGACCGGTTTTCTCAAACGTTGACATTGGTAGAATGTTGATAGAAGACCCATTATCAAGAAGAGCACCCTTGAATTCTTGATGATTAAACACGCCCGTTACATACAAAGGACGATTATGGGGTATCGAGAACTGTTGATCTGTATCAGTAAACGAAATGATAAGATGTTGTGGTTTTTTAGCGATCACCATGCTAGAACTCGCAATATCACTGGATCTAGATTGATCTATCATCACGAGTGGTGAAAGGATTGGCAAAGGCTCCTAATCATCATAACATGCAATGCCTGCGATAGCTCCTCGATTATTGGGATAAGGGTTTTTTTGAATATCAGTGGGAATTGTGACCTCGAGGTTGCCTTTAGCTATCATTTCTTGGAAAATTAACTTCAAAACTCGACAGTCTCTGGGGGGAAGACTGACCCACTGGTGATAGGAGCAATATCTAGGATCATCCTTCTCTTCTGGTGAAGGAACTCGTCGCGGCATTGGTAGAACTATTTCTCCATGTTGTACCCATTTCTAAAGAGTACTCAAAACTTCTTCAATTCGAATTGGAAAATGAGGTGGCTCTTGTCGAGGACCTCCTCTATTATCCTGACGATTAGAAGTGACCGACGAAGTCTTATTTCTCAGATTATCCTCCTGTTTCCGTTTGCTGTGATCATCTATAGCTGGTAAATTTACAAGTTTGGTCATTGCACGAGCTATTTCTACCGATGCAATTTTGATATCTCGAGTGAGATTACGCGCAGCCACCATAAGCTCCGTGAATGTTTCCAATCAAAGATTTATGAGATACAAACGATAAGTCTTATGCATTCCTTGGACGTAGATCTCAACCATGTCCTTCACACTGCACTTCTCGAAGTATTCCTTAGCTTTCATTTGAAAATGCGCTACAAACTTCAGAGGATCCTCTCCCTCATCCTATATCTCTTGTCAGTGTGTGAGTAGTGACTCGTTCTTTAGCTTCACAAAACTTGCACATAAAATGCTCAGAGAGTTGATCCCAAATGGTTATGGAATTGTCCTTGAGGCTTTTATACCATCGATATGCCAGCCCTGTCAATGATTTAGAAAATTCTTTAATACGAAGGTTCTCGTCAGCACTCTAACCTCCTAAAGCTTCTATAAACCGACTAACATGCTCCTCAGAATCACCAGTCAAATCGTCGTACTGCTGAAACTTTGGTACCAAATATTCAGTGGGATAAGGCGTATCCATAAGGATTTTAGGAAAATGTGGCTCTTGTAAAAAAAACTAGAGCACGAGTTGAAGTAGGCGAGCTTTTGATAAATAAATCTAGTAGCCTTGCCTCGGTAACATACGACTGAAAAAGCTCTGGGAGATTTGGAGCAAGGAAAATTGTCTGTGCATCAACTTGTGCTTTAGTCGTCGGGAAAAGAGGATCACATTTGAGTCCCAGGGGAACTAGTTGTCCACGAGGAGTGATTACTGAGCTAGCTTGTTGGTGTTGTTTTCTCTCTTCTGCCTTAACCTGCAAATCCTGCATCATCATGGTGTCGAGCCTAACCAATTGATCTCCTATCATTCTCTGCGATTCATGAATTGATTGTACAGAGTGATATGATAAATTTTCAGCAAATGATTGTCTCGGTCTTCTCACTGATCCGCCCGCACATTCCGGGATTGATGTCTGTCTTGTATAACTCGGGGGCGTATCCTGTCTTTCCGAAGCAGGAGGATACCTTACTCTTTCCCCTGACATAAAAGACTGTACTGGTGTTACACTTTCTCTGTTTGTTGAACCTTCCGGTTGACCTCCGACATCATATCCAGACTTCATATGCTTGTGCTAAGATTATATTTCCCCAGTAGAGTCGCCTATTGAAGGGGGGTTCAATTTAATTTATATTAACACTAGTTTAGAACAAATCTTAAACCTCAAATATGAAGGAGATCAAACAAAGTGATGAAGAGGAAGAAAGAAATAAATTAAAAGAGAGTCAAGTTCACAGGAAATCAATCTGCCTTTGTATCTCGTAGACTTCACTTTTTATAGGCAAAGTAAAATATCCTGAGCATAGTACCTTGATGTGTTAAAATACTGTAGAGTGGTATAAAAAATCAAGTAATGAGTAACTTCTGTTAGAATATTAAATGCCTTATACATCTTTATACGCAATCATCACTGCTTTTAAGATATTTTAACACTCTCGATGACAATGGCTATAGAAAACTTATAACATTCCTTTTGGCCTTCGTGACTCGTTTTACTGCTTTTCCTCCAATCCACAACTCCTCTATCAATTCCCTATTAGTATGGAGTAATTTCCTATGTTATTACCTCATAAGTGTCTCGAGCTTGCATTTCGCTCGACGACACCTACAATGATATAGTCACAGCTTCCCTTTGTTACAATTGAAAACAAATATAAAAACTACATTACTTGGCTAGGATTTCGCTAAAAAACCCTAGATATCGGTTTAGTTGATCATGATTGATGGAGACCGCATCGTTGATGTAGAATCGCTCACCATTCTCTTCTTCTCCGAAACTCTAGGTCTTGTATGGTTTCTCCTTGAAATGATATATGAATCTACAAAGGCTGCTCTAAAAATTATACATGTGTGGAAGCTTTTCAAATCTGTATTAGACCTCTGTATTTATAGGCAAAGTTGAGGGAAACCCTAAGGTTACCATTTTTTTGTAATTTCACATCCAACTGATCAAAACCCTATATAATATGTGTATATCACATGTATTGAAGAGTTGGAATTGTAGTCGCATCAAAGAAACTCAAGTCGGGGCCAAAATCAAAATTTCACAATTTAAGTTTGCAGCCCTAACTATGTTTAGCGCATAGATGCCCTACACGTGGCGCATTGTCACACCCCAAATTCCTAGCACTCCGAAACCCGAGCCTAAGAGCAAAGGGAGTGAATGCGGAAGTAAAAAGAAACGAGAACAAATGACCTTCAGTCATCAAACACCCAAAAAAAGGGTAAAAATGCTCTAATACCATGCTGACACGTCCCTAAATTCCTAAGACTCCCGAACTGGGACATCCAAGGGATCCAGGGTGTGATCCTTATAATGAGCAACCAACTAAGATATCATTAACCATGAAAACGTATGGAATAATGATAAAACGGTATATTTCATACCCAAATGAATTATAGAACAAAGCAGCGGAATTTAACAAAAATCCTACAGAGTTCCGTTTGTAAATGGAACATCCGGACACCCAACCACAACAACATAACCTGCCAATAACAGTTCGATAATAACAATGGCCTCCAAGCCCCACATTGATCAATCCTACTAGGGCCGAGGTAGTGGAAAGAAACCAAAACCCCTACACAACCCTCTATAATCAACAGAGCCACAAATGCTCGAATAAGAATACAGAAATGCACATGGCAGTGCCAAATAGATACAATAACCTCCTAAAATAATAAATACAGGAATAAAAATACACCAATAGGGATATGCCAACAGACTGGCTCCCAAGAGAAATATATAACAATCCCATACAAAATGGGTAAAGAAAGTGACAACAGATAACTATCGTCCCCCAAACCAGTCGTGCTGCAACCGTAACCGCATCACCCTGTGCAACTCCAAAACCTATAACAAGAAAACCAAAGAAGACTGTTGTTGCACTGCATCCTGCCCATAGCCGTATATTTCCTGCAACCTGACGTGGAATACCAGGGGGTAAATGAAATTCCCCTGTGAGCAAATAAGCTCAGTGAGAAAAGATACTCTAACTACCACATCCTCTAATAGTTTAGGTAATGCTAAACCACCCAGTGAGATACATAGCCCACAACATAACCCAGCCACGAAAACCCAAGGTACGTGCTCACATGCTACCGTAAACGAGTATATATCGGGGATATATATATATATATATATATATATGTATATATATATATGAGTACACAATAAGAGTCTATAAGATACAACTAAGACTCGTACCCCAAGTACCAACACCGGTGGTCTACACTACTCTCACCAACGTACACTAGGTACACGACACCCAGGTCCAATCTAACAAATCATCAAGCGCTCACACGCTAACCAAGAAATCCAAACGGAGGGAATCACACTCACCTCTAATATCCACAACTAGTACCAAGGAATACTCGTAACTCACTCCCCGGGAACACAGGAGGAAAAACACTCACGTCATTGCGTACTAACACAATCGTCATCTATATATATATATATGTACAATATATATATATATATAAGAAACATCATCTCATTCCTAGAGCAAATCTATACCTCAAGGATGGAATCACCTCATCATATCACTATATGAAAATCTCAAAATACTACCTCCAACAAGGTCAATAAATTACCAACACCCTCTCTATGGATAAGGAACGTTAAACGGTCGAATCCCGAAAAGTACCTGAACACTACTCTCATGACGACCACATAAGAGTCAAGGAACCAAAGCAAGGGAAAAGAAGTCCCAATGCTAAACCAACGGATAACCAAGACAACAACGTCAAGGTTAAAACACCACAAGTGTTTAGGGAGAACACCCGGACCAAAGGAACCAATCCACTCGGCATCCATGCCCCTAACACGTGTAACAACTCAAATCACCTAGGTGGTGACATCAACAACCAAGAAGAAGTGAAAGACAACACTATATGTGTGCACTGAATAACACCAAGCTTCATGCCCAAGACTTAGAATCAAAGGTGAAACAAGAAACCACCTTTCAAAACTCTACAGGACGAGATCTTGAGAAAGGAGTCTCGAAATCTCAGAATCTCGAGAAAAGTAATAAAATAGTTTTCCTTTAAGAAACCACACAGTAAAAATAACCGTCTTGCCCCCGGTCTCCTTTGTTCTCCTGTCCTGGCTACGGGAGTAGGCGAAAATGGGTTTTTCCTTTTAAATACAATGAGTTTGTTTTCAAAACTTGAAAAACTCCGTTTCCGACAGACAGTCAGATAAGAGTGACTAGAACTCCAAGGATTCCTATAATGTCCCAAAAGGACAATGAAGGAAGAACAATATGTTGGACTCACGGACCACAACCATCCGTTTCCAACTCTACAAAATCAATGACACTACGAGGAAGAGGTTCGGCACCGCACCGTAACCGATGACTCAAGGAATGACATATAAGTCAACAATCACCTACCTCTTCCAATTCATTATAACCTCAATTGATACTAGAATCAATCCATAACCTCAAATCTTCAAAGAGGTCACACAACTAATCACAATCACAAAACTGTTAACCCCGCCTTCTCTAAGGCATCAACTCAAACTCAACTATGCAATCCATCACTTATACTTAACCTCCCCTAAGGGCACATAAGTGTATAATCACGAGTATAAAAATATATATTTCTTTATACTTTATTAATTACCGCATGTAATTATATTCCTTCACATTAATCATTATCAATTGAGCATTTTATAAAGACATGAATTTATTTGCAATATTCATACTTAACATGCTCCAAAATCCAACAAGCAATAATAGCACATAATAACCTGCTCCAACATCAAATGTAATAATATCACGTATACATGTCAAATGAAATCACGTAAATGTCATGCAAATACAATGTGACTCATAAACCTCATGGCAGAAACCCCATGAAACACTCTTTGCCCAAAACAGGTTAACGAACACGCACTCACTCATACTATGAGTAAAGAGTACCGCACCGATTCTTCCTAAGTGGTTGCGAGCACTCCACTTTCAACAAGGAAGGCGGTTTGTACGAGACGACCAGTACCAAAAGATTCGTAAACACGAATGCACGAGGAGACCCGTGACTTCGAGAGAGGCGCATACCACCACGATGGGGCAGCAACCAACCCTATATCCCAAATTCCCAGATTACTAGTTCGGAGGTGGGAGACACCTATACCTGGCCAGTTGTTGCGACGGTTCGACATAAAGACATCCATACATGATTAAACACCCCACATATATCAACTCAATATGCATCCAGGGCCTCAATAACAATCATACCTCAACATAAATATGTAATGCATCATATTTATGAACATATCCACATGTTACCACATGAATCTCATAATCTCTTTCACATGCTTTTAAATCAATAAAGCAGTAAATCATGACAAGCAATTATATCACATAATCATACTTCCAATTCATCAACTTATATTTTAATTCACAAGTATACAAGTTCATTCATTTAAACATGCTTTTAATTCACTTAAAGCAAATAGTCCACGTATTGTAAGGAGAACCTAGCATAACGTCTAAGTTTTCACGTCTCTCACCTTCACATATCCCCTAACACAGTCAAAAGGGAACTAAGCCATCTATTATATTTCAATTCAAATAGGTATTTATTTAATTTAGCAGGAAAATAATTTAATTAATTTATCAAATTAATTCTTAATCCCTGTCTCGATTCTAATCCAATTATAGATATTTAAATTCACAATTTAATATATCTATATTTAAAATAAATACAGGTTTGCACACCCAAACCTTGTCAACGATACGGAGTGAGAATAAAATTTCTCACCTGAATGTACGCTTATAGAACATCCCGAAACGACCCACCGTGAACAGTACCGGCGCCCGTATATGGAGCCCGCCGACCCAAGTCACCCGAATAATACTTCAAATATACCGTAACGTCTGCCTTGACAACCTATATGATATATACGAAGCCAATTAGCAATAGGTTAATCAATTTGGGCAAACCTAAAATAACCCAAACGAAAATTCGAAACTTCAAATTGAATTTCCCAACAAACCGCTGAATGCAAAAATACGAAATTGTTACACGTCGTACCTGACATCTAGGCGAAGCTACCCTCCGAAAATCGCAGCTATCTGAGCTCGGGAAGTTGACCGAAAAAATGGTCGAAGCTCCTGCCGAAGCTCCCTACTCGCATCGAACTGTTGCTGCCCCACCGCGCGCAGCTCCAGCGGCCACCACCAGCCACCAAGACGCCGTCACGGCCTCCTACACGACGCCACGACACCGCCGTCGCTGCCCCTCACCGCAACTGGCCATCGCCGCTACTTCAAGTCGCGCCCTCAGTAACGACCTTCCCCCCTCTTCTCCAGTTCAGGCACCCTCTTTCCATGCCGACCTCTCTCTCTTTCTCTCTCTCTCTCTGATCGGCAGTGAAAAAGATGGACGAAGGAGACGCAGACGTCCGGAAGAATAAGAAGAAAGAGTCGTCCAAAAGAAGCTTCGCCAATACGTACATATACATATACATATTTATGTATATTCATATATATATATATTAGCTTTTTAATTCAATTAGGAATTTTTTACACTTTAATTCAATAGGTCCATGTAATCTAATGATGTGACCAAATTAAATAAGTGTGACAACTTATATACATATATCTCTATATTGTGAAAGTGACCCTCTTTCCATCCGAAATTACAAACTAACCCCAAAATAATATATATATAATTACAATTAAATATATATATACAATAAATTCCAATAAATACCGGGAGCCTCCAAATAATATCGCGCGACCCCGTAAGTCCACGGGACGCCAAATAACTAAAATAGTCCAAAATAATTACACCAGGGTAGGAACCCAGACGTCGCAACACTTAACAAGCCCGATAAAATAAAACGTGTCGTCGCTCCATCGGAGCACAAATGTTAAACGTTGAAATGAAACCGCGTAGTCGAGAATAATAATTCGCGTAGTGGTCAAAGAGAAACCGTAATGTCGTCCAGTCGACTTTAAAACTAAACGCAAAAAATTTACACGCGAAATACCACGGATAACCAAGACGTCATGAACAAGTGATGTCCTTATCGAAATTAAATCGGAAATAATTTCAGGAAAAATGAAAATAACACGGGGTGTTACACGCATAGTCTTAGGCTACTGATGTGGTCCAAGTGTGTACAAAATATGTGATTAAAAATGACACCTTAAGGACGCTAGGTTTTACCCTATGCAAGCGCACGTATAAATTGTAGAATAGCAACAGCTTGAGTAAGGGATATCGATCCCACAGAGACTAAGATTGTTCACTTTAACAATTCAAAAATAATGAGTTATATTTCTGAAAAGTTGTTTGTTTTGGTGGTCGAAGACCAAATTATCTAAATTAACTAAATTATTCTAAAAAGCAAAGTAAATTTGTTTTTGATTCAAGAGGGAGAAAAACAAGGGTTTTCATCGCTCCACCACTAACCGCATAACATAGTTTTATCAATGTAACAATTGCAAGAGGGCGATCCATAAACTGTAAATCAGGTCGTACCACAAATATCTAAATACGATCCCAAAAAGGAATACCGTCAACCGGATTGCGACAACCCATCTCATGACTGAACTCACTAGTACATGTCAATTAAATTACTCTAATCTACTCTTAATGCATGAAAATAAACTAAAGCATATTTATATCAACTCGCCAAGGCATGGTCTGTGTTAACCAAGGGTTTCGAGTTTTATTACCACCATTATGTAGAAAATCATGAATTAAGCATCCGAGTTCAAGCCCATGGTGAATGATCATGATTCTACAAGATAAATACATTCATTCAGTCTAAGACAAGAATCAAAATAAATATATAAACTTGTATCAAGAACAAAAATGGTCTCTTATTTACTACAATCATCACACTATGGTCACGGCTTCCCCTCGTAACAATTGAAAATAAGTAAGAACTACATTACTTGGCTAGGGTTTTGCTAGAAAACCCTAGATACCGAGTTAGTTTATCATGGCTGAGGCGAACTGCATCTTTGGTGTAATCTTTTTCCTTGGATCTCTAGGTCTTGAATGGTTCCTCATTCTGAATGGAATCTCCACCCCTTAACGGCAGCAACAATTCTGAATGTAAACGTGGAAGAACTCTATGAACAAACCCCTAACTTTGATATGAGGCCTTATATTTATAAAAGAAGGTGGAGGCAAACCCTAAGTTCACCCTTTTTAGTAATTTCACTATCCATTAATCCAAACCCTCCTCTCTGATGAATAATAGGTGTTTTACACGTACTTCGAGGTGTGGGAGTCGTAGACGCAACAAGAATCAAAATAGGGGCAGATCGGACATTACAACAAGAATTAAAAACTTCCTGATCGGCTTGAGCGTATATTATTTATGAAAACCAATTTTCTCCGCAACTGTGTCAAAATGACCATCTTGATTCCACGATACTTTTTGTTTTAGGTGACGGCTTTGGAAAATACCGCTTTTGCCCTCCGGGAAGTATTTTTGTCTTGAAAACACCTATTTGACTCTCCTCTTGAATAGAAATGAGCATGTCTTTAGTTAATTCACCAAAGTTAGCTCTTTTTCTTCATTAAGCTTCTGAAACATGCTTAACCACACAAACTACATAAAAACACCAAATAATGGAATGAAAAGACGTAATTATAGTGAGTTAATGGGTCAAAATGTCTAACATGTGACACTTATCAGCTACGCGCGGCGCATAGACCTCCTACGCGTGGAGTGTAGGGCTCTTTTGATGGGGCGTCATTTTGGCACTTTCTAGCCACTTTTAGCTACTGGGTTCGTAGGTGGATCGTAGCATTTTTCATGGAAACCACTTTTCTTGGTAGTTGTTTTGTTTGAACCCCCTCGACTCCATTAGCATGACTCTTGAAGTTGCGGCTCCGAAAAATGATGTTTTCGCCCTCCGGGAGACACTTTTCTCTTGGAAACACCTCTTTAGCTCTCCTCTTAAATAGAAATGAGCATTTCTCTAGTTAATTCACCAAAGTTAACTCTTTTTCTTCGTTAAGCTCCTAAAACACGCTTAAACACACAATGTACATAAAAATACCAAATAATGAAATATAAGGACATAACATTAGCAAGATAGGGGCCCTAAAATGATTAACATTTGGCACCTATCAATATATTTCACAAAATGAGCCTTAAGCTCTGATACCATGAAAAACTAATTGGTTGAAAGTTGTATATATATTACATATTAGTAGGAATATATATATAAGAAAGGATCAGTATTGATCCTGAATATCAGCACTAATGTATGACTATTTTCTAATCTAAATATGTATCAAAAGGAAACAAAATCAATGCAATAATATTGGTGTATCATGAATATCTTTCTTAACATAGTGAATCATAAGTTGTGGTTCCTATGTCCTGGCTAGTCTTCTAACCTCAAATGTTAACTTGCAGCCTTTTGTAGTGCCCTTACAAAAGCAGTCTTTTTGGCAAAGGAAAAAAAAGAAAAGAAAAGAGGTTGCAACAAAAGCAAAGCAATACAGGGGAACAGAAGTGGTGCCCATTAATGGTCTTCAAAAGACACCATTTATTTCATTTCTATTAGGACAAAAAAAAAATCGTAAACTTAATCTCTCTTCCTACCTCAAATTAATAATGAGGGTTTAAGCCATTTGTGGGTGAATAATTGCATTCATTGAGGATGCTTGACTGCACTTCTATGATGTAGCCAACTTCATTCTACTCATCTTTTTCATAAATTGAGTTTTTCCATTTTGATATTTAAAACATTTCATATCATTATACATTAATTGCTTTTTAGAAAAATAAAATAAAATAAAATTCACGGATAAAATACAATTTTTATTATGTTTTAAATAAAAAAATTCGTAGATCTGAAATAATATATTTTTTAATGTTAAATAATGAGTTAAAATAATAAGATGATATAAAAAGAATAGAAGTAGGCAATAGATGAGTAATTAGTGCAACACTAACACTATATATATGAAAAAGACACTAATTATATATGTTGTATATGAATTTATTAGTGCAACATAAATAGATAATATTGATTGCATGCTGAAACTTTTCCTTAATTTTCCTTTTTTATATAATTTTATTTACCTTCTGGGCTCCTACAGTACTAGTAAGCTGAGACAAGGTTTTTTCCCTACATTTATATGGGCATGTTTACTAACAGGAAACGTTTCCTGTTTCTGTTTTCTGAAGAAGAAGTAGAATTATAATTTTGATTCCTGTAAGAGAAATATAAAGTAAAATCTTGTTTACTAAATTTTGTTTTTTTTCAAAAACAGAAAGTACGTTTACTAAAAAAAATTTGCTTTCACTTTTCAATTTTCAAATTAAATTAACTATCTTATAAATATTGCATATAACATACAACTTTCGTAGATAAACTTAATATAATTAACATGAATATAAGCTATAACATAAGTCGAAATAGGTATCAAATAAAGAGTAAAACATCCATATATGTCCTAAACAAACCAAATTAAAGTGTGAATATTACAACCTCCAATAACAAAATAATACAAGTGTTTCATCTATGAGGATAGTTGTTCCACAACTCATGTGCGATTGCCTCACGATGTGCATTCATTTCTTGAACTTGTTCTTGTGTAACATTTAGGCTCTGTTTACTAACTGTTTCTGCTTTTTGTTTCTAATTCCTGAAAAAGCAGAATAATATTCTGTTTTCTGTAGGAGAAACAAAAACTAAATTTATGTTTACTAATTTTTCAAAAACAAAAACGAAAAACAAAATTATGTTTACTAATTTTTTCATAAATACATTTATATAAAATATATTTATATATATATATAAATATATATATAAATATATAAATATATTTGATATTTTTATGTGTATATATTTAATACTGTACATGTATATAAATGTTAGTTGTTAATTATTTTATTATTTATTAATAATGATTAATCATAAATATAATTACTAAAATTGTGAATAATTTTAGTGTTTCAGTATTTATTGATTTTTGTATTTTTTTTAATTAGATATTCGGATAAGATATTCTATAATGAAGAAATTCGAATATGAATTAACTAAGTGAAAATCCGTCGAATTATCAAATTTGGATTGCGGATCGGGAGTTTTTGTCATCTTTATCGATAGACCTATTAATAATCTGATTATGATCCGAATCCGATCCATTGACAGGTCTATCCACAGCTCGTTTGCAATTGCCTCACGCATTGCATTCATTTCTTGAGTTTGCTCTTGTGAAATATTTATCATTCAATTAATTAATTAATTATATTTATTTTATTTTATTTATTATTTTTTTATTAATTGTATTTTTAATCATTTTTTTTATTCATTTTAGTTATTTTTTATTATTATTTATTTTAGTTATTTTTTATTTATTAATATACTATTTTTTATTAATTATCTATTCATTTTATTTTATTTCTTATTATATTTATTTATTTTATTTTATTTAAATAATATTTTATGTAATTATTATTTTTTATTTTTTATTTTTTCATTTTATTTATTTATTATTGATTTAATATTTCTTATTCTTTTTATTATTGATGATTAGGGTGAGTTTGAGGAAACAAAAAGAGGAAGCACCTTTTTTTTTGCTTCCTGTTTTCTTTGTAATGAGAGGAAACGTTTTCTCAACTCAAAAAACAGAAACAAATTAAAAAACGTGTTTTTCAGATTATTTTCAAATTTCAGGAAACAGAAACAGGAAACATGAAGCAGAAACAGTTAGTAAACAGACCCTTAGTCCACCTAAAGATGTATCACCTAACTCCGCATCATTATCATCTTATCATTCTTCTTCAATAGGATTCCCTTCCCCATATTCGGCAAAAAGATCATCATTACTGGATTCCTCGCGAATAAAATTATGTAATGTACAACAAGCAATAACAATCAATCATTGCACACTTAATTTGTAACGAGGCATACACTTAAGAATAGGCCAACGATTTTGTAGTATTCCGAAACAACACTCGATCACATTTCTCAGTGACAAATGCCTATAGTTGAATAACTCATAATGACCCCTTATTTGTCTCCCTCTGTATTCTTGCAAATGGTATCTTTGGCCACGAATTGGTGCTAAAAAGTGTCTCATATTAGGATATCCAAAATCCACAAGGTAATACTTACCTACATAAACATTTCAGTAAACATGTGTTAAATAAATTTGTAATCCGCAAGGTAAATACTTAGAATATAATTTCAATACCTTCTAGTGGCAATGGAAATTTCATTGTACGATCAAAAACCGTTTCCAATAATATTCTTGAGTCATTTGCGGAACCTTCCCATCTTGTCACAACATATGTGAATTTCATGTCGAAAGAACAAATTGCCATTACATTTTGTGTGGTATTTGATTTTCTTCCACGATAAGGAATTTGTAAAGATGTTGGGACATTTGCATGAATGTACGCACCATCAATTGCACCAACACAGTTCTACAAGACAATGTTGTTAGTAAAGATTAATTCACATGAACAAAAATTCCAACCATACATTTGTAAAATTATTACCTGAAAGAATGGAAAGTATTTCCCATTATGTTGAATCTCCGACGGTACCACATTCATATTTGGCGAACAAATTATACTCTTTCCTAATTGACAAACATACTCTAAAACTCGGTGAAAACATTTATGCACGGTCCTCGTAGAATGTTGATATCTATCTGCCATTACTCGAACTCTCTTATTGTATGCAAAAGTATACAAGAACATTGCAACTTGTTCTTGTATGGATAAGAACCTAGAATCTGTCAACCTCAATCCCTTCAACCGTGCACATAAATTTGTAAATACATGTTTGTTCATTCTAAAGAGCTAAAAACACCGTATGGGGTGACCATTTACGAGTTCAAGAATATATTCATGCCCTTGAAGCCTAGAAGTCATACATGGTGTATGAACCATACTATCTTCCAAATACTCCGTAGTAATAGCAATAGTCACCATACACACTCCCATTTCATTACTTTCATCATCATCATCAGTAAAACTTTGAAAAAAATGTGGATCCATTAACTGAAAATTTCAACACAAAAGATTAATTGTAATTGGCACTACATAATTACTAATAATTCATATTATGGAAAGCGCAAGTGTCAAGCACAAATTACAGTCCCGAAAGAAAACATAATTGTCAAGCACAAATTACAGTCCCAAAAGAAAACATAATTGCCAAGCAAAAAACATTATAGTCATCAATGGATCATCACTCACTAAGCCTATTAAGCCATGCATGCCTCCTCTCATCATTGAGATTGAGAAAAATACCAGTTATAACTGGACCATGATTAAATTTTTCAAGGGCCATAAAATAAGTATCATTATCAATGGGTCCTGTATCATCTATGATTTTCATACATTCAGATGCTTGATTTGTGTGTTTCTCAACTTGAGACAAATCAACTGAGGATTCACCCTTTTTAAGTACTTTGGTCTTCTGCTTAAAATACTCACCCAATTCATTCATAGCAATGGATATCGACTTTTGGAAGCTTCCTTTAGTACTTGATCTTGGAGGTTCAGGAGACCGACTTCTATGGCGAGAAATACCTACTGTTTCATGGACCTGATTAGGAGTTTCATGACCTCCCTCATCATCACTAATATATGGGCTTCTATTTGAAGGGTGAGCACGATCACCGGTTGCATATGTATCACCAAACAAGTCCCTAAGTCGATCGTAGAGTTTGCATCCTCTTCTCTTATACTACTTGGCAAACTTGATTTGCTGCAATTACATATTATTATTAATTATTAATGATATTTAAGAATCACATTTTTTTATAAATCACATATTCCAACTAACCTCGTACATCGCTTTCCACTGGGCATCAGTAAGTGTGACCTGACCAATTATAGGGTCCCATGAAGAACCGGTGTTGCTCAAAAATTTCTTGTAAGCTCTATATTGGTCTCTCAAACTATTATATTTATTTCTCAATTATAGGCCCGTACATGTCTCTTTAGTCAGTGTTTTCATTCCTGTTTCTAGACTTTTCCATCCTTCATTGGAAAAAGTTTTTAGTTTTTGAGGTTCCTTCTTCTTTTCTTCTTCCATCAAAGTTATATAAATCTCTTCATTTTTATCACTCCATAATAAATCTTGAACATCATTTGCTTGAACCTCCATCACATCATTTTCATCCATCACTACAATTTAATCAACAGTCTTTACAACAATATATGAAATACAATAGTAATTCAAAGTCCTTACAATTAGTTTATATTACTAAGTTAATCAACAGTAATAGAAACCAATTTTCAAAACATTTATATACAAAGGGAGAAAAAGATGACAATTTCAATCTAACAGATAATTTTGAAAAAACCTTTGAGTTCATAACAGATAATTTTGTAACATTTCATAACATGGAATTTTGAATGTTACTACTTGTTATATTTTTTGAAAGGAACCGCTAAAATTTAACCAACAGTTTTCCAATTTTATTTTTATTTTTATCATGAAGCCCAGGCATAATTATTAATAACATCAAACAGCATTATCTAAAAACTCAATTATGAATCAGTTATGAACTAATTTTCCACCAGATTGAAAGCAGTATATCTATATATATATATACATATACAACACAGCAGATCTAGGATATATATATATATACATACACAACACATAAATGAGAGGAAAGATCTATTAAACCCTAAAATTACCCAAACATGTGTGTGTAAACATAAAACTAAAAAAATCAAGCACATAAACCCTTACCCAGCTGAAATAAATATTTATATCACAAATTAAAATTATCTACAAACTAGACAAATCAGATGCGGAGACAGTACATAGAAAATAGAAAATAGGGAAAATTTTATCCAAAACCAAAGATGGGTAAACCCATCGAATAAAATTAAAACAAAAATCATAAGCATGCAAGTAAGAAACCCTAAACGGATATAAACGAATAATTGGGAAAATTGAGATCTAAAACCCTTTAAACAAATTAACATAATCAAGTGAAATAACCACAAATTAAAAGCATGCGAGTATCAATATATATATACCTGAATGGCGGATAAGTGCTCCTTATAGAACTTGTGAATATAGCTATACATACACAATACAAACGAGAGAAATCTAAGAAGAGAAAAACCTGGGTTGGCGTAGCCTCGTTGTCGTCGTTAGCCTCACCGTCGTCGTTGCCGACAACCTCGCTATCATTGACCTTGCCCTAGCTGCTCGCCCTTGCCTTAGCAGTCCTGCGCTTTGGAGAGATGAGCGATATATTTAGAGAGAGGGTCGGTGATGTTTTAATTATAAGGGTTAAATGAGAGAAAACAAATAAAGGAAGTGCCATTTTTTATGTTTCCTCTTTGCTTTACAATTACAGAAAACATTTCCTTGAGGGTAAAAATAAAAATAAATTGGTAAACAAGATTTCACTTTTACTTTTTTATTTTAGAAAGTAAAAACAGGAAACAGGAAATATTTCCTGTTAGTAAACAGATCCTATATCTACCCTTATCTCACTTTTCACCCTCATCACCACCACCATTACTTTCACCCCCTCCAAAATCTTCACCATTGTAGAGATTCTTACACTCTTCATCTGTCTTCTTTGCCCATCGGTATTACACTTATTTCTTCTTGTTCAAATATTTTATTTTTTAATTTTAATTTTATATTTATTTCATATTGGTGACTTCTTTGGTAATTTTTTACCCTGTAAATGTGTAAATCTTTCTATTTATTGCCTTTATGTTACTACTAAAATAGGTAAATGGACCCATTGGTGATTTTTTACTCATTGTAGATCTTCCTATTTATTGTGTTTATTTTGTGATTAACGTAGTTAATGCACCCTCCGAAGCCACCGCCAAAGAATGAGGAGATCTATCAAGACATCGCTCTAGACACTATGAACTTGGAAAATCTAGTTCAAGAAAGGAAACACCCACAAGCGTGGTAGCCAAAGGGCCTACCTAGCCACCAATGATAACCCATGAGCCGATGATATAGCTGTGAGTATTGATTATAATTACTTACCTATTTTATAATTTTTAAAGTTATTGACTAATTAGATCTGTTACTAATTATTTATTCATTTCCTTGTAGATAGGTGCTAAACAAATGAGCTATGTCTACCTTCGTGGCAAGGAGGAGGAGATGGACATCGAACATACCCTATACGGGGAAATATGGACTTATCCTCATGACAAACAACCAGTGAGAGTTGTCTGTTACCCTTGGAAACAAATAGGTCTAGCATGGGAAAGCTACCAGTTGGGTAGAGAACTAAAGGCTCCTTATATACTCGCTTCAAAGAACCTCATTCCAGACCTAGATGAGGTAACCATACATCTAGTGAATGAAAGTTTTGACCACTTTTTCAAGGATTGACTGAAGATTTATTCATCCAAACGAAGATTTGACGAAAATAAGTTTACGCCTTTTTGGCAAACTTCTGTGAGGTAAACGACTAAACCTAATTATGTTTCAGTTAATTATTGTATATTAATAATTATATTTTGTCCTATGTTACTAACTCTCCATACTAAACAGAAATCTAGTGGATTCCATTCACTATTTGCACAATAGGGGGATTATTCATGGGGAGTTGATGAAAAACTCTTCTTATATCATAAATAAGGATAAACTCCACCTCATTATTCCTCTAATTATTATAGATGTGACAAAAATGTCAAAGGTTGCCTTCAAACATAGAAAACAACTGAAACTATGGATGATTGGCAAGAGTTCAAAAATCACTTCAATCCAGGATCTGCCAAGTAAGTAATTGGTGGAATTTTTTTTTTTTCTTATTTTCATGTTGTTTTACTAATTGATGATTAATTTTGTAGTGCATTGACTGGCAAGAGATGTCCAATTGTGTTGGACAGTGAGCAAACTTTTGAGAATTTAGTCATGATGACTTATCATTTAGACAATTCTGATCCGAATTAATAGAGTTATCTACAGAGAATGAATTATCAGGCTCAAGTCAAGTGGGGTCAAAATTGGCATAGCCGATTTGCCCATGACCAGACGTCAGTTATGGCTCAAATGTTCAATTTCGTAAATCAGCCCAGCTGCAGACCAATGTAAATAAAAATATGATACCAACTCTCTAGCACATCTATTATGTTTTATAAGAAATGTATTGCATCATTTTAAAAACTATTCCCGCTTTAATACGGTATGGCTTTTCAATTATCAATTATAAAATTTTAATTTGTGTTTTCACTATTAATTTCTTAACTTATATATCAGTATTGAATTTTTCTCAGGGGCTGATGGAGGAATTAGACAATTTTTTTCCTGAATTAGCGTCATTTTTGCATAACTGTTATGCTGACCTGTGGACCTATTTTCCGGTTGTAGAGGGTTTTTAGATATGTAGTGGAAAGGTACTTGGGACTAATGGGGTCAAACTAGGGTTAAAAATAGTGTTTAAAAACGGACCATTACAATGACTTGTTTTACCTAGCGCAAGTGCACGAATCATATTGTAGTACAGTTCTGATTGAGAAATGTTATCGAACCCAATGGACTAAGTTGTATTATGAACTCTCTTAAAGTAATACTCTTGAATTACTATAAAAGTATGATTTGTTGTTTGAGATTTATTAACTAACTAACTAATAAGTCAAGTAAAAATAGATTAAGAAAAGAACAGTAGAGATAAAAATTAGGGTTTTCATTCTCCACCACTAACCGCATAATATAGATATCTACTTGATCAATTGTAAGAGGGCGATCCATTACCCGTGAATCAGACTGTACCGCAAATAATCAAATACATCCCAAAAAGGATGTCGTCCACCTGATTCGCTATAACTTATCTCTGGACAAAGTGTGATTAGTTCATGCTATATACTTTACTTTAATCTATTCCTACAACATGAAATTAAACTAAAGCATGTCTATATCACTTCGTCAATGCATGGCCTGTGTAAATCTAGGGTTTTGGGTGTTAAGCACCATTGTGTAGAAAATCATGATATGTTGGAGAACACTAGATAAACATGATTGATTGAGATAATGCATTCATTCAATCTAAGACAATAATAGAATAAATATAAGACCCCTTATAGTAAATAACTACGGTCTCATATCTACAAAATCATCACAAGTGTGGTATTTAGTTTTCCCTCATTAATTGAAACAAATAAATAACTACATTACTTGGCTAGGGTTTTGCTAGAAAATCCTAAAAACTGGTTTAGTTGCTCATGGTGGAAGAGATCAACATCGTTGATGTAGAATTGTCATCCATGGTCGTTTACTCTGGATCTCTCAGATCTAAATGACTCCCTTCTTTCAAAAGATGTAAATCTACATAGATAGTGCTCTGTAAATTAAGTAATTAGAAGCTCCCTAGGTCTGGTCCAGACCTTGGTATTTATAGAAGAAGTTGAGAAGGGCCCTATCTGTATTAGACTTGTCCCGCTTGGAGTATGATTCCTCTTTGATGTGTTTATCCTCAATTCTCAACCATAACCCTTCAATCTGATGTAAATATACATTATACGCGTGCTTAGAGGTGTTGTAGTCGAAGATAAGTCAAAGGAAGTCGAATCGGATCGGGACTCAAATTCCCAGCCATCTCCTACGCATGGCCCTACGCTTGAGTGTAGCTTGGCATACGCTTGAGCATAGGCCCTATGTGTAGCTCCCCGACTTTATGCGTCCTTGTGCGTATAAATGATCATTCTAGCTACTTTTTGCTTACTGTCTGCATTGGAAAAATCATAAAAATTATTTTTTCCAATTCTTCCTCAGTTTGAACCCCCTCGACTTCGTTAGTATGTTTCCTGAAATTTCGGCTCCGAAAAAAATCATTTTTGCCTTCCGGGAGACACTTTTTGCTTGAAAACTCCTTTTTTTCTCTCTTTTCGGGTAGACGCAAGTACATCCTTAGGTAATTCACCAAAGTTAGCTCGTTTTCTTCATTAAGCTCTTGAAACACGCTTACACATGCAAACTGCATAAAAATACCAAGTAATAGAATGATAAGACATAATAATAGTGAGTTAGGGGCCTAGAATGGACAACATTCGACACCTATCACCATCCCAATGTAACAATTTACATAAATAGCCTTGTAAATTTTCCGAACTAGAAGTTGGCATAAAATTGGTTTGAGAATCTAAAATAACATTCTGCGACTACAATTCATTTCATTTCTTTTCCTTCCTAATTTATCTAAACATACAAACAAATTTTAAGTATCATTTATTTTATAATTTTATTTTCTTTTATCTCCTGCTCATCCTAATATACTCCTACATTTCTAAACTGGCAAGTCCATTAAATGGGCCTTGTCTAAGTCTGCTTCAGATCACAATGGGAGGTTCGGCCCTCTTGGCTTTTACAAGCCATTAGAAAAATAATATTGGAGAGCCTTAACACTTGTCAGGAAAGCAATTAATAAGAGTGATCCCTTATTGTTTTCTGTAAACACTTGAGGGAGCTTGTAATTTTTTAGTCCTTGAGAAAAAAAATAATAGATAAATTAATTTATCAAAAATTTAAATATAAAAACACAAACCACAAAAGGTGTACTTCTACAAAAAAAGAATTCAAATTTAAGTAAAACTAAAAAAACAAAATGATCAAAATACTTCAACTTATAATAGGTATGGTTCACCAAACATAGGCCGCGGAATTTAGCTAGGGAGCAGTCAACTATGGGGGAATAGATACATAATAACATGAATATCAAAACCAGTAGTACGTATAATATGAATTTGTATACAAACGGAATTCTTGATTACCAGTCTCTCTGTCTCTCTAAATTAGCAGCAAGAACTCCAATTATACTACAATTATGCCACTAATAAAAAAAGTCCTACTTAACCATCAATTCTTCTACGAATTAGTATGTAAACGAAATTCTTGATGCCTGGAAATACTTATTTTAGGATACAAAGTGCAAGTTTTGTTACTTTGCTTTATTGGAGATGAATTGAATATATAGGAAGTTACAAATTATATATGTATTGATTCTTTAGAAACCAATATAGTGGTTGCAAAGGGTTGTAGTATTTTTACTCATTGTCATGAGATTCAGTCCCAGGCGGCTTTCTGATTTTAAAAATCCTTTTATTAAAACGTCAATTACAAAAATAGATCAAAAGAAGTCCTTTAAAATAAAATGGGAC
Source organism: Cornus suecica (assembly GCA_963922005.1). NCBI lineage: Eukaryota > Viridiplantae > Streptophyta > Magnoliopsida > Cornales > Cornaceae > Cornus > Cornus suecica. The sequence continues at coordinate 53,789,481 of OY998243.1, forward strand.
GCGGATCTCCATTGTTTATCTAACTACCTACCATTTGCTGAGGTGGCACCTTGCCGTCAATTTTCGTAGGCCCCAGTAGTTCACTTCAAAGTTTTGTACAAAATTAAACCCTGAACTATACTCTCTCCTAAGAAATTCCCCTAACTTTGAAAATGGCAAAATATCACATGAAATTGTAAATTGCCCAAATTATTTTATAAATGATCATAATACTCTTTTTTATTGAATTATATATGCATTTTTCTTATTAACATATATTATGGAATAATTTATACAAATTTGATAATATATCCTTTATGAAAAAGTTTAAATTTAGGGGAAGAAGTTTTATACATTAAATCAAACAAAATTTTAATATCAAATTTATTATTTTAAAAATTAATAATTACAACTTATACATTTTTTTTTATTATTCTTGAGAATATACTTAATGCGAATACAATTGGAATTAATATCTCAAAAGATAAAAAAAAATATAATGGTATAATTAGAAGTATGAATATTTTTTTATTAAAAGGGTCTTTTTATATATATCACAAAAATTTATTTTTTTGTTATTCAAATAATTTGTATATCTTAGACAAAAAGGTTTTTATTTTAGCATTTAAAATTTTTAAATTTAGGGTGAGAAGTTTTATACATTAAATCAAGCAAAATTTTAATATCAAATTTATTACTTTAAAAATTAATAATTACAACTTATACATTTTTTTATTATTCTTGAGAATATACTTAATGCGGATACAATTAGAATTAACATCTCAAAAGGAAAAGAAAAATATAATGGTATAATTATAAGTATGAATTTTTTTATTAAAAAGGTCTATTTATATATATCACAAAAATTTATTTTTTTGTTATTCAAGTAATTTGTATATCTTAGGAAAAAGTTTTTATTTTAGCATTTAAAATTTTTAAATTTAGGGTGAGAAGTTTTATACATTAAATCAAACAAAATTCTATATCAAGTTTATTACTTAAAAAATCAATAATGATCTCCTATGAACTATTGTATTACTATTTTTGAGAATATACTTAATGCGAAAATAATTAAGATGAATGGTAAAATTAAAATCTCAAAAGATAAAAAATATAGTGGTATACTGTATAATTAGAAGAATGAATTTTTTTATTAAAATGGTAGGATGGTCTTTTATAAGGGAATGGGGCCTTATTGCATCAAATTAATAATTTAGGGGGAGTAATTTTTAGTTGAGGGAGGTAAATTGCAAAACTGAGATAATTTAGGATGGTTTATTACACTTTACCCAAAAAACAAAATGAAACATCTGTATATACACAGTATTCCCCCAAAACATGCGCTGTGTTGTTTTATTCCCCCAAAACCTCCCGCCCAAACTAGGGACCACTAGACCAAAATGTAAATCTAAATTAAATACAAGGACCTATTGGTAAATACACAAATTTTGACTTAATCAATAAACTTTGAATTGTGTTTAATATAAATAACTTGTACTTATATAATCTCTTGAATATAGAACTCCAATTACTCGTGTATTATATTAATACAATAATAATAATATTTAATTTCACTAAAATCTCAATTAATTATAATTTTAATAATTTATTATTATCTCAAATTCCAATAACCCCTAAATTTCCTATACCAATCACGCCAAATATGTTTGAAATAGGATATTATGTATTTAATAATCATCTTAGTAATTGTCACATGGTCAATTTTTACCACGAATTTTAGCCTTATGATGGCACCAAATCAGACACAATGACACACTTAGGCCCTGTTTGGTAGGTGGTCTGGTCTCAGGTGGTTTGGTATGGTCTTGCGTTTTATGGGACCAGACCGTGTTTGGTGGCATTGGTCCCAAATTTTTGGTTAAACCAAGTAAGACCAAATCAGACCAAAATGGCCTCATTTCAGACCAAAAAAAAGGTGGTTCCTAGTGGTCCGGTCTGGTCTTATTAATAAAATATATTTATAAATAATTAAAAATGAATAAAAAAATAATAATAATAAATTAAATAAAACATATTTTAAAAATAAAATATAAATAATAAATAATAAACAAAATGAAATAAATAATACCTAATAATAATAAAAAATGAATATAATAATAATAAATAAATGAATAAATAATAAAATATATTTATAAATAATTAAAAATGAATAATTAATAATATAAATAATAAATTAAATAAAACATAATAATAATAAAAAATGAATAGAATAATAATAAATAAATATAATAAAAAATAATAATAAATAAATATAATAATAAATAATAATAAATAAATATAATAAAAAATAATAAATAAATATAATAATAAATAATAAGTAAATATAATAATGAATAAATACTTCATAATAATAATAATAAATGAGTATAATAATAATAAATTAATATTAAATTAATAAAATATATTTTTAAATAATTAAAAATGAATAAATAATTTATAAATAAAATGAATTAAATAATGAAATAATGATAAATAAATAGAATATATTTATAAATTAATATATAAATTAATAATTAATAATTTAATAATAAAAATAATAAAATAATAAAATATATTATAAAGTGAAGAAATAATAAATAAAGAAATAAATTATACACAAATAAATATTATAATAAATAATAAATAAATAGTAAGACCAGACCGCTTATCAAACAGACTTTTCCAGATCAGATTAGACCAGACCAAACCGGATCGGACCATACTAGACAAGACCGCCTACCAAACATGGCCTAAGGCTCGTTTGGATATCGGTTTTGTTTGATCCAATCCGATTGAAAGTTTGTTTGATAAGCGATTTGGTCTGATGGTCTTCATCTGAAAAAACTGGAATCACACCATGTTTGGCAAACTAAATTTCTATGCCAATATATAACAAAAAGACGCCCAAAATTTATATATATATATATGACTCAATAAAAGGGGATGAAATTCCCCAAAAGAAAAAAAAAAAACAAAAAAGATAAATCAATTAAACAAGTAAAGAAGTAAAATTGAATCAAATAAGTTCCTCCGTTGTGGACCGAAGAAGAGTTTATCATTTCTGGAATTGTTCTTGATTGGCTAGAATCAAAAGTGTATATCATCTACAATCTATAATTTCACACGGCAAAGTGTTCATATTGTTGAGTTTCAGTGTTTGTGTGCGGATTGGATATCACAATTTTGATCCACAGCTTCTCGACCTTTATCAGTTTTCTTGTTCTCCTTCTCTACTGATTCGCCAGAGACAGAGGAGGAGAGAGAGAGAACCGGTCTGAGAGGAGAAAGTCTGCGGCCTGGGCTGAAGCTCGCCGGAGATGCCGACTTGCAGGGGTGCGACGGCGAGGAGCAGCGGCGTCGCCGGGGTTGGAGATGAGATCGCGATCTGGTGAGGGTTGGCTCGCGCAGGTGAGGCGCGATCTGGGCGTTGGTGATCGCCGGTGGTCTAGCGACGACGGCGAGCTGGTAGGGGTGGTGTCATGGCTGCTACAGCCGCGTATGGTAGGGGTGGTGGAATTGTTCTTCGATTTGGTGGCTTTTGGTCTGGTTCACTTTTTTTGATTTGGTTCAATCATTTGTAACGATACCAAATTGAACCACAAAAATGTTGGACTTAAAAACAGTTATTTTGGTTTAATTTTGTTCAATTTGTTCTGGTTCTATTTTTTGAGACCAATACAAAACAAATATGGTCTAATCGTAAAAAATCATAACCAGATCAGAAAAATGAGACCATAACCACCTACCAAACAGACCCTTAGTTTTAACTTGGTTTAGCCAACAACACACTTATGCCTTGACGCAATACCCACAATTTACAAAAAAATCACAACAATGATTTTCCAACATTTACTACTAAATACAAATAGTACAAAGATTCTCTCTCACTCAGGTCACACTATAACACCATACAAGACATTCATTCCCTCCGAATTTTGTGTCTATACAAATCTTATACATGTGCCTACATAGGCAAAACACAAAACTGCCTATATCTGATGTGGATGATAGCCCATCCACTTAGGTTGTGTTGGCACCAATCAGAGGCTGTCAACACCAATTGCATAGTTACACTCTCAACTGCATATATGCCTTGGCACTTTCTTGCAATGCCACATACTCCTTGGTGGTTGAGTGTCCAAACTGCATCAACTACCTTGTCTGAACCAACCATTGTCTTGGCCAGCCTTGTATATTGCCTAAGTGTCTGAGCCAAGTTGCACCACCATGAGCCATCTTCATGTCAATCATATGCCAACAGTGCATAATATTTGTATTTGCTGAGCAAAAGTCTTGCCCCATCCCTCACATGCCTTCGCGCACATGAGAGACTATCTTTGTCAAGCTTGCACTAAGTCACTCCCATGTCTTGGTTCCTCAATGCCTTGACACATAGGCATGTCGCGCCATGTTTATGTCTTGAACCTGTCAGCACCAAACTTTGCATTTGGGGATACGCGATTAAGGAGGTTTTGAGTTGAATCCCGTGTTGATTACGAAAGGCTCTGGTCCACTTGTTGTCTAAATTTCTTCCGTTGCTAATGATAATCACCTTGGGTATCCCAAAGTGGCAGATAATCTTTGTCCATATGAACTTAATCACTTGGTTTTGAGTGATGGTAGAATAAGACTCCACCTCTACCCATTTGGTGAAATAATTAGTTGGTATCAGTGCCTGATTGACCAACCTGAGGGCCATTGGCAAAGGTCCCACTGCGTCTATCCCCCACTGTGCGAACGGGTGTGGGTTAAACATTGGATTCAGGAGTTTTAGAGGAGGATGAACGTTGTCCCCATTGATCTGACATTTCTGACATCTTCTGATATAAGCTTTCGTATCTTAGGATAGGTATGTCTAGAAGTAACCTTGATTCAACACCTTATGGGCAATCGACCTTCCTCCCAAATGATTGTCACATGACCCTTCATAAAAAAATTTCATTATTGCCCTCACTTCTGTGGGGGTCAAACACTTAAGGAATGACCTTCCGAAGGACTTTCAATATAGTTGTCCATGAAGGACGGCATACCTCGCTGACTTCATGCGGACCTTCTAGGCCTTGGTCTTAACTTCGGGAAGAATGTCATTTTTGAGGTAGGCTACTATTAGATCCATCCAACTCGGTTCCCACAGAATTAAGCAGATGTTGTCTTGTTATTGCGTGCTGTTGATTTCCATATAGTCTATCGGGGTTATTCTTGTTAGATCCCGGTTGATAATTGATGCCATGTTGGCCAGGCAGTCTGCATTTTCGTTTTCACCTCTGGGAATTTGTTCAAGAATGTAACGATCAAAATGAGCCAACTCTTTCAGAGCTAGTTTCTTATATGGCTCCATCTTCTCCCCTGCTTGATAGTTACCCTATATTTGCCTGACCACCAGTTGAAAGCCGCTGTAAACCTTGATTCATCAGATTTAGTGACTCTGTGCAAGCCTGGGGGCGGCCAATAGTGATTTATACTCAACTTCATTATTGGTGATTGGAAACTTCAAACGGACCGACTGTTGGATGTGAGTTCCGTCTGGGGTTACAATCTTGAGGCCTATTCCGGAGCCGGCTGACCCAACTGACCCATCCACAATAGGGTTCATTCAAAGTCTTTAGTCTCAACTAAGCTTGCTTCGGGCTCAGCTTTGAGTAATAAATTTGTTTGTGCATGGCCTTTGATAATCGTTTTGGGCACATAGGTAATATCGAAGGTCCCGAGTTTAAGTGCCCATCTAGTGATTCTACCAGTCAGGTTTGGTTTCGCCATGATCGCTCTTATAACTAGAATTGTTGGTACTATAATCGGATGTGTCTCGAAATAATGCTTGAGGCATCTCTTTGCGTTGACCAGTGACAGGGAGACTCACTCTATCGTGGTGTATCTGGTTTCAACGTCGGACATTGACTTATTGCTAAAGAAGATTAGTATTTGGCACTTCTTCCATTCCATCACCAGCATTGCGCTGGTTGAAACTACTGATACTGCCAAGTAGAGGTGTAGGGGTTCGCCTGACTCTTGCGAAACCAAAATTGGGGGGCTCTAAAGGTATTCCTTTAGCTTCGGTAGGGCTTATGCCTGTTTCGGACACCATATGTCCCATTTCCCGGCTCTGATTACTTGGAAGAATATATTGCATCTATCGGTTAGTCTAAAGATAAACCTGCTCAACGCAGCTACCCTCCCTGTCCGGGTCTAGACCTCCTTCTGGGTTCTGGGTTCCTCACTGCATACCAGAGCCTTTACTTTGGTCGGGCTGCGTTTATGCCCTTATGGTTCACTATATGCCCAAGGAACTGCCCAGACGAGACTCCGAATGAACACTTTGAAGGGTTGAGCCTCATTCCATATTTTTGGACCGCATCAAATACTTATTTTAGGTGCTGGAGGTGATCCTCCTTTTTTATTTTAATGACAGTATCATCAATATAGGCCTTTATTGTCTGACCCATCTGAGCCCCAAAGATTCTATTTAGCAACCTCTAGTAAGTAGCACCTGCATTTTTTAGTCCTAAAGGCATTACTTTATAAGAAAATGTACCTTCTTCAGTGATGAAAGATGTCTTTTTCTTGTCAATTTGGTTCATAGGAATCTGGTTGTATCCAGAATATGCGTCTAGGAAATACAGTCTTTCATATCCGGCTGTGGCATCTACCATCTGGTCTATCTTAGGCAAGGGAAAACAGTCCTTTTGGCAAGCTTTGTTCAAGTTGGTGAAATCCACACAAACTCGCCACTTGCTGTTCTTCTTTTTGACAATTACCATATTCGAAAGCTAGAAGGGGTATCTGACTTCTCAGATGAATCCTGCCTCCAGCAGCTTCCTCACCTCTTCCGCTATAATTTGGTTCCTTTCTATTCCGAAATGCCTCTGCTTTTGTTTCACCGGTCTGGCCTTAGGATCAACATTTAAATTATCCTGAGTCACTGATGGACTGATGCCTGGCATGTCAAGGTGGGACCAGGCGAAGATATCTGAGTTGCTTCAAAAGAAGTGGGTCAAATTCTTCTTTTCTTTTGCTGAAAGAGTGGAGCCAATGAATGTGGTCTTCTTATCACCTGTGCGACTGATATCAACTTCCTTAAGGGGTTCTGTGGTAGCTTGAGCCTTCTGACCCTCATTAAGTGGGTTTGATTGTAATTGTTATTTTTCATCATACTGGGGCTTCTCATGGCCTTTCTCCGTTGATTTTTTTGGGGCTTATGTTCTTCAGAATTACCGCGTAGCATTCCTTTGCGCTACCTGGTCTCTGGGTATATCGATTATGTCTACTATGTTGGGATCCATGCACCTTATAACCTGATGCAAAGTAAACGGGACCCGTTGCATCCGGTGAATCCACCATCGGGCCATCAGCAGATTATAGGATGGCTTAACATCCACCACTACGAAATTTTCCTTTAGGGTTCTATGGGTGGCTGATATGGATAGTTGGATCACCCAGATTGGCTCCACTTGGCGCCCATCGAAACCAACCAGAGGGATCTGAGCCGGGTACAGTTGTCCCAAGTCAACTCCTAGTTTGTCGAAGGCTCATTTTGTTATGTTGTTAGTGCTACTGCCTGGGTCTACCATAACTCTTTTAATAAGGAAATTTGTAACCAGAAAAGTGATTACCAGAAGGTCCTCATGCGGTGTTTGGACGTTGTACATGTTCGCATCTATAATGCTGATATGTGAATCTTTCTTTTTATACAACATCTAGCAAACTTCCCCCACCTTTCTGAGTTTATGTGTCTGGCGTAGTTTTAACCTTCGGCTACATTATGGCTCATCTGTTACATCTCCCCTTTGCACCATATGGATGACTTTGACAGGCTGTCTTGGCGCAACATTTTCCTATGGTGCTTGGTTGCTCCGGTCAGACCGCGCCTGATCCTTTACCAGGTAGTCGGATAACTCCCCTTTAGCAATCATTGTCTCTACCTGTCTTAGGAGGTTTTTGTAATCATTGGTGTGGTGTCCATACTCACTGTGGAAGGCGCAATGTTTGGTCATGTCCCTCTGCTCTATCAGCTGTGTATGATTGGTAGAGGAGGTCTGAAGATTCCCTTGTTCTTGTTTTCCTGATAGAGTTTACCCAAACTAGTTCTAAGGGGTCACTCTATCTTCCGTCTGCTAGCATTTGTCGAGTTGTTTGATTGAAGATGATGGCACGAAGCGCTGGGTCTTTTGATCCTTCATTCGATCCCTGGATCGGGCCTCTATAGTTACTATGGAAACCCTTTTTTGTCTGAGAGCCTCTTCCTCCTCTATCATGAGGTAACCCTGAGCCTTGGAATTGAGTTCGCTGATGTTGTTTGGAAGTCGCTTTACTAATGAGGAGTGAAATTTCGTGCAGGGTATGACCGCCATCCGAAATGCCTCCACTGCCGATAGTTGATCGCAATCATCAATGAAGGACATCTCCACATTGAATCTGGAAAAGAAACACTTGAGGCTCTCCCCCTTTTCTAGTGCCATTGTGAAGAGGTTGGAGATTGTCTTCTTCTGCCTTCGGTTATCGAAGTACTGAGCGATAAAACATCTGCAGAGGTTGTTCCACCAACTGATCGACCCAGGAGACTTTTTTCTGAACTAGAGCAAGGGTGCCTCTATAAGGCTAGTAGATTATACCTTACATAAGAGCGCCTGATTCTTAATGTATACGGACTACTTTGTCTGGACTTGGTAGATGTGGTTGAGTGGATCCTTTGTCCTATTGTACAAAGTAAAGATTAGCAGCACAAACCTTTTGGGGAAGTCAACTAACTTAATCTCCTCAGTAAAGGGAGACTAAGTCATGTCGATTGTGGCGTGTATAGCTAAGTCGTCGGGTCTGCACCTTTATGTCCTTCATCATGTCATTATGTATCCTGGCGGCCACCTCGTGCAGGTTGTTTTGAGTGGGGATCTGGCCTGCTGGAGCCTCCTTCGTTACTGGATGAGAGGATTTTTCCTCTTCTCTTGGCCCCCTATTCATTCGGTTGGTTGATCATTCCCGTCCTTTCCGTGAGTTGGCCGAGTAGTGCCCAGTCTGCCTTTGTGGATCTACTTCTTCGACCAAATTGAGGTCATGAATGGGGATCGAGGTCTGAGCAACTCGCTGGAGTAAATAAGCATTTTGTTATTCAAGGATGACATTCCTTTGCTCAACCGCTTCCAGCCGTGGCATTACTTTTTCGAACCAAGCGTCGTTGTTGGCTTATAGAGTTTCCACCGTGGCTAGCTTTGCTCAAGAAAAGAAAAGACAAAATTTCTTAGAATAAAAGCGAATGAAATAACTTTGTCGTTCCCACAGATGGCCCCAAAGTGTAAGTGTTTTATTTTGCTTAAACACTCGAATAATTTTATTAGGGCTCTCAGGCCATATTTATATAAAAGAATATGGGGCCTTTTAGCCCATTAACCATGATCCTTGTTCTTTAATCATGGCCCTAAGTTAATGGGACGTGATTACATGCTTAAAATAACTCCCCCACTTCCAAACTTAGTGGGTGACGGCTTGGAGACCAAGTCCTTTTAGAATTATCCTACTAATGGGTTGGGGTTACATTGAATGGGCTTGTACAAATTTACATATGGGCTTGACAATTTTGGTCTACATGGGCCTTATAATTCTGGCCCTTAAACATGTTTCATAATCATTTTAATATTTTATTCATTTCTTAATTTTGACTCATTAACTCAGCAAATGATGATTTTAATGTGCATGCATGTATGAAACTGGAGTAGTCAAAACCAACAAAGATTAATGTGAGCACTTCTTCATAAACATTGTAGTTGTAATACTAAATTCTTTCTCCCCTTATCTCAATAGATTTGATTTATAGATATATATTATATAATGTCCGCCGGGGTGTGCTAAAAATATGTGTTAAGAATACACCCTTATGACGGCTTAGGTTTTACCTATCGCAAGTGCACGAATCGTATTATAGTATAGTTCAACTTGTGAAAGGTTATCGATCCCACAGAAACTAAGTCGTATTCTGAATTCTTGTAAATTAATACTCTCGAATTGCTAGAAAAATATTATTTTTTGGTTTTGAGATTGATTAACTAATTAACTAAGAAAATTGTAAAGATAGATTAAGACAAGAACAATAGATATAAAATCTAGGGTTTCCATGCTCCACCACTAACTGCATAACATAATTCTATCAATGTAACAATTACAAGAGGGCGATCCATAAACTGTGAATCAGATCGTACTGCAAATAGCTAAATACAACCCCAAAAAGGATTACCATCAACCGGATTGCGATAACCCATCTAATGATTGACCTAACTAGTACATGTCAATTAAATTACTTTAATCTACTCCTAATGCATGAAAATAAACTAAAGCATGTCTATATTAAATCGCTAAGGCATGGCCTGTATCAACCTAGGGTTTCAAGTTTTATTACCACCATTGTGTAGAAAATCATAAGTTAAGCATTCGAGTTCCAGCCTATAGTTAATAACCATGATTGTGTAAGATAAATATATTCAATCCTGAAACCACCGAGTACTCGGTGGAATCTTCACCCAGTACTCGGTGAGCCAACTTCAAGAATTCAATGCTACCAACTTCATCCTCATATTCAAACCATCATATCCTGATCAAAACATCATTAAATGAAGTGATTCAAAAGCCTAAAATCATCTCCATGAAGTCAGCTTTCCAACGCACTTTGAATCATGCAAATATTCCTCCTGAAGCTCCAAATATAATCAAAACAGTGCAGCAAGATGAAGCTAAAAATCACCTGCTGGGTAGCTTCGAGTACTCGGTATAATTCCACCGAGTACTCGCGATTTGGACGAAATAAATTTAATGGGTGGACACCATTTGACTTGGTTTGCACTTCAATACACCTTGGGACATATTTTAAGTATATTATGATTAGATTTCACTTCCTTTCTCATCAATTCACAAAAGAAAATGATTTACTTTATGGTGAAGCAATTCGTATCCAAACAAGACTTAATCAACCACTATAAATTAAAGGGTTGGGTTCATAGTTCGGTATCTATCTATCTACCCTCCATATACTTTATCTTTCATCTTTTCAATGAGAGATTCTAGATCAGAGATCAGAGAATAAAGACACGGAATTACTTGCCTCGGCAATTATAGAGGCAGTGTCTACATCAACAATGGAGATCACCACAACCATGAGCGGCTAAACGAGAACAAAACCCTAGCCAAGTAATGTAACTTTTATTTATTTCAATTATATTAAGGGAAACTAAAGGCCACATATCTAATGATTGTGTAGATAAGTGAACACATTTGATTCAATATGAGATTCTTTATTTATTTTATGTCTTGTCTTGGCTTGAATGAATATTTTATCTTACTCAATCAGGATTATTCAATATGGGCTATAAATCGGATGCTTAATTCATTATTTTATACACAATGGTGGTTATTAACATGTAATCTAGATTTAGACAGTCTATACTAAGAGAAGATGATATAAACATGCTTTTTATTTAATGTTTTAGGAGTAGTTGTAGAGTAGATGCATGCACTAGTCATACTTTATTCGAAGATGGGTTGTAGTCAAGTTGGATGAATTGTTCTTTTTTTGGGATTAGGGTTTGCCAAATTGAATGAATACAAGTCTATATTATGCGGTTAGTGGTGGAGTTAGAAATACCCTAGAATCTATCTCTATCTCAAATCTATATTTATTTAATTTACTTAATTTATTTGTTTATTATCAATTCAAGAATATTACTTTATTAGAATTTAGAGTACAACTTAGTCCCTGTGGATTCGATATACCTTATCATGATCATAGTATACTACAATTGATTCGTGTACTTACGATAGGAAAAACTAGGCCAACTTTAAGGGCTTATTTGCAGACACCATTATTATTTTTATTATTTATTATCCCAACCTAGTTGGCTAAATTAATTAAGGTTTGGACGACCGATCAAGTTTCTGGCGCCGTTACCGGGGACTAACGAATATTCTCAATTAATGTAATTTACAATTTTTGAATTGTTTTTATTTGCTTTATTTTTATTTTATTTTTTTTAAAGTTGAATTGTGTTTGTTAGTCACTAATTAGCCCTAGAGGGGGAGTGAATAGGGTTTTAAAATAATTCTTAAGTTATTTTTAACAATTCCTAGCAATATCCACAATTCTCTCAATTTGTTAAACAAGTGAGTTTTCAATGAAAGACTTAATTTAATTTATCAAGCTATTTATCACACGATTAATTAAGCATGCAAGATAACAAAATAAGGAGATAGAGATAGAGAGATTGACACCATGATTTTTACGAGGTTCGGTAACTCCTAGTCCTCGGATCAAAGAATCCCCTTCCTTGAGACTTTCCCAATCCTCACACTATGGCTCTTCCTTCAATAGGTGGAATAGCAAAACCTTTACACATGAGCTAACTAGCTCATCACATAATCAAGAGAATAATCCTCCCTTGAAACAATGGGCTTCACTTATCCAAGATCACAAATTTGTTTATGCAATCAATATATCACTCAAGAATAAAAAACACTCAAAAACCCTAAGGTTTTTATGGAAGATAGATCAATATAAGCTCAAGTGTTTTTAGATGATATTTCAAGAACTCTAGATGTATATTCTTAAAGGATAAATTCAATGAGAGAATAAGCAAAGAGCTAGAGTTTAAATCTTCAAATGATTTGAGTGAAAAATAAGATTTCTTGCTTCTTGCTTTCAAAAGACTTTTCAAAGAGTACTTGAGATAAAATAAGAGATGAAGATTTTTCAGAAAAATTTCTCACACAAGAACTTATCTTTCAATCCTATATCTCATTCTATATATAGTGAAACACTAGGGTTTGGAGAGTGAATCTCACTCTAGGAGAATTGGAGAGTGAGATTTAAAAAGTAGCAAGAATAAACACCAAGTGATGGGGAAAAATATTTTTCATATATATTTTCCCTTAAAATACTGAAGCACCCAGTCGACTGCCTCCAAACTGTATTTTAAAATATTTTTCCCACCGACTATGGCCAGTCGACTGCCTCAAGAGAGCCAGTCGACTGCCTTGGACATGCCAGTCGACTGCCTTGGACAGGCCAGTCGACTGCCTCAGACAATCAATTAACTTTATAACTCTCTATTTCATCCAATCGACTGGGCCCTTGGCCAGTCGACTGGGTCACATCAAGTCGGCTACCATTGCTTGACCAATCGACTAGGTGACTCAAAGATTTGATTCTAAGTTCGTTTTTGTCCCGTTTTGAGTTCGGTTCTTTAATCACTTGAGCTTATAGGACCAATCAATGCATAGAATACCTTGTTACAATATTCTCACACCGATCTATCTACCCCGAGTCTTGAGTCTTAAGCTTTCGCCTTTCGTTGACCATTTTGTCCTTTTCCGTTTCTGCGCTTGAGTTTCTTTGTCGCTTATCGCTTTTTGTGTTTGTATTCTTTCCGAATCATTCTCTTGTTCTTGCTGAAACACTTAGCTCAAAGTTTTATTAATATCAAACACGCTTTAAATGTTTTGTTAATATTAAAATAAGAATTATTGTCCGAAATAGAATTTCATGGCCAACAATCTCCCCCTTTTTTATGTTGACAAAACATTTCGTGTTTGCGGATATTTGGTGAAGTATCAAGTGATACTCCCCCTTAATGTGTGCATCTTTCATTTTTATTTCGATGCTCCCCCTTAGGAAATAAATTTTGCAATTCGACAGACATTTAGAAAATGCGTTGAAAGATAATAGAGACAACATTTTCATTTAAGTTTTGCAATATTCGATACATGTTGTTTTACTACTACGATGACACATAAAATAATAAAACATAGAGCAAGAAAAAAAGCAACACAAAACAAGCTAGGCAACGCCCTATGCTACGCAAAATATATGCTACGGCCAAACACATAAAAACCCAAAAATTCTCCCCCTTTGGCTACATAAAAAAGGCAGAGGATCGCGGCGAAGTGCTTCCATGGCAGTGGTGATGCGGTTGACCTTCTTCTCAAGATGCTTCATGTCCTCGGCAGTCTTCTTGTGGGCTTCCTCATTACGCTTAACAACCTTCAGAATTTGATTGAGGGTTTCGGGATTTCCACCGAACTCAAAATCACGAATGTCAAAGGAGCTGCCTAGTGATGGAAATGAAGAAGTTGAAGCTTCGGGATGAGGAACAGAGGGACCGTCTTGGTCCGCTGGAGGAGCATCTTTTAGAAAGACCAACACCCTATTGGCATTTTTTCCAATATGCATATATTTGAGATGAGTGCGATCAAGAAAAATAGGGTTGTGCTCTGAAGGTTCTTCATGAAGTGGAACATTGCATCATGCAAGAAGATAAGAAATATGTGCGGGAAATATGAGAACACCGTTCTTCTTCTAGCACTCAAGGATTGAAGATATGAAAATGAAGGCTAGATTTACCTTTTGACCGGTCATTACGCAAAAGACAAGAAAAGCTTACATTATCGACATAAGACTTTGGCTTCTGGACTTGGGCAATATGGAGTATGTGATAATATTGTGCACAAGTCGAGCCTCGGGAGTAAGCGAGGAAGATGGAAATTCGGTAATTGTGGTAGTCTCTTTGTTGATCGAAATTGCCCGAACCGCTTTAAGAGGATTGAATTCATTGGAAAAATACCAAATAGACAGACAGTAGTAGGAAATGCCGCTTGGAGGGAGCCAAAATACATCATTGATTATGGATTCAGTGAGGTTAAAGGATTTCCCCCCAACATCGGAGCGGAGAGATGTGGCAGGGGGACTCGGTTGAGATGGATTTCTCAAATTCATGTAAAATGCTTTGACGGAACGCGGGTAATGAAGAACATTGAGAGAAATAAAGAAATCCTAACCCATATTTTGGAAGAGATTGAACGTATTTGCACCAATCTTTTCACATTGAGTTTGAGTCACAATGCGACACCAGAGGCAGTCGACTGACCAAATGGAGGCAGTCGACTGGCCCATGACCCAGTTGGCTGGCCAAAGGTAGGCTGTCGACTAGCCAAAAACTCTCTGGTTCACCCAGTCGACTGGCCATTATGAGACAGTCGACTGGCCTTCAAAAAAAATTTCAAAAATTTTGAAAGCCGAGATAATAGACGAGGTTCGAGAAAACTAAGATATTACTTCAAAATCAATGGCCATTCCAATTTCTCTATAAATTTTTGAAAAAGGTTCGTCCGAGAGAGGTTTTGTGAAAATATCCACTAATTGAATTTTAGTGTCAATAAAAACCAATTCAATGTCGCCTTTAGTTACATGATCACATAAGAAGTGATGTCTAATCTCGATGTGCTTTAAGCATGAGTGTTGAATAGGATTCTTAGAGATGCAAATAGCACTAGTATTGTCACATTTAATAGGTACATGATTGAAGACAAGTCCGAAATCAAGTAATTATTGCTTAAAGTAAAGAGTTTGAGCGCAATTACTATCGGCCACAACGTATTCGGCTTCGACCGTAGACAAAGCAACGGAATTTTGATTTTTACTTGACCATGATACTAGGGAGTGTCCTAAAAAGTGACATGTACCGCTTGTGCTTTTTCTATCCACTTTACATCCCGCAAAATCAGCATCCGAATAACTAGTGAGATCAAGTGTAGTGCCACGTGGATACCACGGTCCTAAAGTAATCGTTCCACTAAGATAGCGAAAAATACATTTTATGGTTAGTATCTGAGATTCTTTAGGACAAGATTGAAAATGAGCACATAAGTATACGCTAAACATTGTATCCGGTCTACTAGTGGTTAAGTAAAGTAAACTTCCAATCATGCCTCTATATTTAGTGATGTCAACACATTTTCCATATTCGTCTTTGTCTATCTTAATAGAGGTACTCATAGGAATTTTTGCATTTTTGGCTTCCTCCATACTAAATCGCTTTAACAAATCTTTAGTGTACTTGGATTGACTTTGCTTGATTTACAACCCTAAGAAGAAGTTCAACTCATCCATCATACTCATTTCAAATTCATTTTGCATACTTGTGGCGAATTCTTTGCAAAGAGAAGCATTTGTTGATCCGAATATAATGTCGTCAACATATATTTGGATAAGCAACAAATTGTTCTTAACAATTTTTGTAAAGAGTGTATTATCAACTTTTCCTTTTGAAAAACCATTTTGAATCAAGAAATCACTAAGCCTCTCATACCAAGCTCTGGGAGCTTGCTTTAAACCGTACAAGGCTTTAGATAATTTGTAAACATGATTTGGAAAAAGTTCATTTTCAGAACCGGGTGGTTGCTTCACAAACACTTCTTCATCTATAGTTCCGTTTAGAAAATCACTTTTGACATCCATTTGATAAAGAGTAAAATTTCTAGATGATGCAAATGCAAGAAGCATTCTAATTACTTCAGCATAGTCAATGCCTTCCTCTTGATTGTAACCTTGAGCTACCAATCTTGCTCTGTTTCGAATAATCACTCAATTTTCATCCTTTTTATTTCAAAAAATCCATTTTGTGCCTATTATAGTTTGATGTGCGGGTTGAGGAACTAAATGCCAAACTTGATTACGTTCAAATTGATTTAGCTTCTCATGCATAGCCATGATCCAAGAATCATCACATTAAGCTTCGTGGAAGTTCTTAGGTTCTATTTGAGACACAAAAGCCATGTGATTGCATAAGTCTCTAAGTTGAGATCTTGTGCTAACACCTTGTGAAGGATTACCTATGACTTGGTCAAGAAGATGGTTGTGTACAACCCTCCAAGATTTAGGAATTGAGTTTATAAAGTCATCATTAGATTGATTCCAAACTTCACTCTTATCCATTTGCCTACTTGATGAGTTGGAGATATTAAGGCTATTTAAGTTATCCTCAATCCCTACAACTTCATCATCATCTAGGTCAACCTTAGGTAATGGTAGTGGTAGTGATTTATCAAAAACAACATTGATAGACTTGACCATGGTTAAAGTCCTTTTGTTAAAGACTCTACTTCTTGAGGAATAACCTAAGAAAATTGTTTCATCCGATTTGGAGTCAAACTTTCCCAAGTTATCTTTATCATTTTGCACAAAGCATTTACAACCGAACACCTTGAAATACCCAATATTGGGCTTTCAACCATTCCATAACTCATAAGGTGTTTTTTCCAATTTCATTCGAATGATAACTCTATTTATGACATGACAAGCGGTATTTACCACTTCCGCCCAAAGGCTTCGGGGAAGGTTGTGTTCATTTAACATGGTTTTAGCCATTTCTTGCAATGATTTATTCTTTCTTTCAACCACACCATTATGTTGAGGAGATCTTGGAGCAGAGAGATCATGAGATACACCAAGTTCATCACATAATTTCTCTAGATCTTGATTATCAAATTCTCTACCCCTATCACTTCTAATATTCTTGATTTTCAAATCTTTTTCAGTTTGAATGACTCTATAAAATTTACCAAGAATGGAGTGTGTTTCATTTTTATGAGCAAGAAAGTGAACCTAAGTAAATCTAGAGTAGTCATCGACTATAACAAGTACATAGAGTTTCCCAGCTAAGCTAGCCGTTATCTCCAGACCAAAAAGGTCCATGTGAAGTAGCTCTAATGGTCTAGAAGTGGTAATGTATTTCTTTATTTTGAAAGAGGATTTTACTTGCTTGCCTATTTGACACGTACTACATACTTTATCTTTTGAAAAACTAGTCTTCGGGAGGCCTTTGACTAACTCATTTTTAGATAATTGATGAATGAGGTCCATACTATCATGTCCTAAGCGTCTATGCCATAACCAACTATTTTCACTAGATGTGACAAAACACTTAACATCTTGTTCATGCAATTCACAAAGCAACATAGTATATAAATTTCCGTTTCTTTTTGGCATTGAACAATTATTTTCCATCTTTCTCAACTATGCATGCATTTGACCTAAAAGTAACATCATAACCTTTGTCACATAATTGACTAATGCTAAACAAGTTATGCTACAAACCATCAACTAAAAGCACATTATCTATAGATAGAGAGGAAGATATACCGATGGATCCAATTCGAATAATTTTTCCTTTAGAGTTGTCTCCAAAAGTAATGCTCCCTCCTTCATATGATTTAAAGACCTGAATTTTGATTTTTCTCCTGTCATATGCCTTGAGAATCTGCTATCAAGAAATTATTTTTCTTTTTAGGAAGACTTCAAGCGTACCTACAAAACAAATTTAAGTAACGTTCATAGGTACCCAATATCTTTTGGGTCCACTAAGGTTAGAGAGAGATGCAATAGTTCCTTTTGGAACCCAAAAAATTTTTGTTACAACATTTTTCTTTGTACGTAGACATGCAATGGTTCCTTTTGGAACCCAAAATATTTTTGAGACAACTTTCTTCTTTTTTAGAAAACATACATTTGTCTTATGACCCTTTTTCTTGCAATAATAACATGTAACATGTTTATGATCATTTGAGGGTGTGTGAGATAATTGTTTTGAAAAAGTATACCTTAATGATTTTCACTTTTTCAATATAAGTGTATCTTTGTTAAAAGCATCATACCCTAAACCACTTTTGTCAAATGATCTTCTTTGTCTTCCTAGCATAATACTCAAATTTTCTTTTCCTTTTGTAAACTTCGCTAAGATGTTTATTTGATCATCTATAGTCTTTTTCAATAAAACATTTTCCTTTTCTATTTCAATGCTTTTGTTATCTTGTAACACCCCATGTTATTTTCCCAATTTTCTGGAATTATTTCTGATTTATTTTCAGTTGTGACGTCACTTGTTCATGACATCATGGTTATTCTTGATATCTCACGTGTAAATTTTTCGAGTTTACGTCTGCACTCGACTGGACGACATTCCGATTTCTCCTCGATGACTTCGTGGACTTTTGTGGCTATTACATGACTTGATATGACGGTAGTGTTTCAGACTTGGCAAAACGTTAACGTGAGTTTTGAATTCGACAACACGACTCTGCAATTGTCTTTTTGGTGATTACGTTACTTGAACTGATGTTTCATGTTTCGGACGTGGCTAGAGGTTTACGTGGGCTTTAGTGCCGATTATGTGGATTCGTTTAAATGCTCGACATTTGGTGTTTCGACTGGGTGGCGACATGCTTAGTATGTCCTACGTTTAAGGCTCCGATGCTGTTGTTCGAGTTCGTTAATTAGTGCGTTAGGGGTTCGACGTTTTGTTTTCCCCTTGTAATAGGATTAGTATGTGCTTGATTTGATTGACATGCTATGTGTTTGTGTGTACGTGTTTTGTCTATTTGGTGTGCTTATTTCTTCGTGTTTCTAAGTGCTCCTATGTGTTAATGTGGTTGTACTTGATTATTGTTTTGGATTCTTTTCGTGCCCTAGTTATTGTAGTTATTCGATGGGTCTTGTACGTGCCTGGTGTTCCGATAGTTGGATTTTGTACCTTGAATTATTTATCTAGCGACTCGTAGATTTTCCGGGTACGCGTGTCATCGTTTAGGGATTTTCTTATGATTTTCCCTTTATTATTATTTATTATTAATTGAGACTAAATGATTTCTTTTCGCTTTTCGCACTTGAAGCGGCAGGTTCTGAGTTGTCATTAGCAAGGATTTTTTATTATTAATTTAGCAGATCGAGAATTTGGATTGATGGACTGAGACCAATCTTTTGTCGGAGTCGAGTCCGGGATTATTCTGTGTTCTGGCGGTTATGTTTCGTACCCGGAGTATTTATTTTGATTTATATTATTTATTAGTTATTCGTAGAGTATACGGGCTTGCGTGATATTAATTGCGGGTCGATCAGTTATTTATTTCAGATTATATATATTTATGGGTTTCATACCCCGGATTATTTATTTCAGTTATATTATTTATTGTGTGTCCCATTTATTTTTCGGGCTCGTGTTATATTATTTCGGGATTTATTATGTATATATATATATTTAATTGTAATTATATATATATATATATATTGTTTTGGGATTATTATATAATTTTGAATGATTGGAGGGTCACAATTGCAATTAGGAGTATATGTATATACACATGTATGGTTGTGGAGAGTGAGAGATGAGGACCAGATCTGCATCTCCATGTTTCTCCTTCTTCGTCAACTACTATCTTATTCTCCACACGACATCAACCCGCAGCTTCTCTTTCATCATGGAAGCCGTCTCAGTATTCTTCTTCTTTAATGATCGAGAGAGAGGCTGTCGAAGAGAGGGGGAGGCGTCGTTAGTGGCGGGTGGGTCATGACTGAAAGGGATGACATGGTGGTTCGCCAGTCGAGTACTGGCGGCGTCGTGCAGAGACGACGACAGATGGATGACCACGAGGTAGTGGTGGTGGCGCGACTCTGATAGTCGTGTGTGGGGGATAAGCAGATTTGAGTTTGGCCCAGGGTTTCAACCGGAGAAAGGAGCAACGACGGTGGCTCGATTCTCTAGTGGTGTTGACGACATTAGTGGTGGTGCATAGTGGTGGCGCGAGGTGGCCGTGATTACAGTTCAGATGCGATTTGGCGAGGGTTTCAGCCGCGACTTAGGGTTTGGTCGCCGATTTGGTGGTCGCCTGACAGAGGAGGATGACGGCGACGTGGTGGCGACGTGGTGGTGACGACGACACAGTTTATGCATGTGATGGTGCACCAGTCCCGAGTTCAGCCAGAACGAGTTGGGTCAACTCAGTGCCGATCAGGCTTCGTTTGGCGTGAAACTTTGAGGATAGCTTACTTCCAATGTCGTACATGATATATCAAAATTTGGTGCGAAACCGTTGAGCAGTTTATCGAGAATTTCATATTATAGGTACGATTTTCGGTTTGGTTTTCGTTAGATTTATTCAAAATTATTAACCAATTGCTAATGAGCTTCGTATATATCGTATAGGTCATCGAGACGGACATTTTGGTATATTCGAAATAATTTTTGGACAACTTTGGGCGGCGAGCACTGTTCACAGCAGACACTGTTCACGGCAGGACAGTTCGGGGCTGTTCTGTAAGCTTTAAAATAGGTGGGAATTTACATATATATATATTCTTATATATATGCATATCTAAAACTCACTAATAGTTCGTAGAAAACGTTAATAAATCTCCGTTGTATGTTTATGGGTAAATAAAAACGTTTAATTAAATTCCTAGTGATAGACGGAAATCTAGGAATTTTATAAAATTTATAAAATACCCATAGATGGATTAAAGGATGTCGGAATTGGAAATTCTTGTGGAGAAATTAAATAAATTATTTCTATGAAAATTTAAAATAATTATAAACCTATTTAAATTAAATCGATATAGGCGGTTTAGTACCCTTTGAGTTCGAAATAGGTTTATAGAAGGTGTATGTGGACCGTGGACGTAGATCCGGTTAATTGATTTCTCCCCTATTATTTAATTAAATTAAAATCATGCAAGCATATAAAAGTTATGAAGATTGGGTAATCGAGAACCCGAATATATTTTTGAGATAAATGAAAGTGAATTACTGTATAATTTAAATTTTGAAGCATGCTTTGTATGAGGTTGCTTGGATTTTATGCCATTTTATTGAGTATATTAAATTCATGTGGAGGCATTTTGCATTCATACAACACTGTAGTATATATATTGTTTCGATGTAGGTTGCATGCCTCAGTTATATCATGTGCATGTATGGATCGTTTGGAATGTCGCAACAACTGGCCAGGGGGTGGTCTAACACCCAGGGAGCTTGTAACTCTCGATTCTCTAGACGTAGGGGTGATGGCTGGGCCTCACTCGCCGGTTCCCGAACGGACTTGTGGTCTCCGTACTCTATTTGGCGACGCCCACCCTTCCTGTTGTGGGTTTGTTGCCCCAGCAGTGAACGGTTAGGGATTCCTGGATATTTGTTTCACCCTCATGCAGTTAGGGTTGCATTGGAGTTGCATTGACCTTCATATTGAGCATTTATTTGACATGTGCTTATCTGTTAAGATTATCTGTTATTATTGCTTATTGATATTGAGCATGTTATGTTTGAAGTTTAATTAGAAATTTTTTATTATTCTCTTGGGTGCTAGGGAGCGGTGTTTGTGATTGATATTTTAACCGTGGGTAAATTACAATGAAAATTGTGAACTTCCTAGTGTAAAGGAAACAGTGAAAACTTAAAATTTAAAAAGGTAAAAAATGAAAAGGGGATTATTAAGAAGCCACGGTTGATGATTATCTTTGGTAGTTGTGGAAAAAAACTAAGTGAAAGGGACCTTGGGGCATAAGGGTTCCCCGTATATTAGGCTCTAGTTGAGCTGGGTAGCAATATATTGAGACTTTGTTGAAATTGTGATCTTGGCCACATAGGCCTCTGTGATTGGAAATTAGTATCATCACATGATGATTGATAAACCTCTCCGGTAATGTGGAGTCTTGTTTAAGTAAGGGTCGGATAGAGCTTATTAATTTGACCCTATTCCCTTGAGCATTGGTCTGTATATGAGGTTATGGAGTGGTCAGTACACTACTCTAGTTGATATATAAGAATGGTTGATTTGAGGTCTAACCGGGTATGATAGGTTAACATTCTTCCTTTTCTCTGGACTAGAGTTGTTTTAACTCTACATATTATTCAGCACCACATCCGTAGTTAAATGTTGGACTATCCTGTGTCTTAAGGATCCATTGAATGTAACTTGAGGTACCCATAATGGTTTGAGTTGTCATACTCCCGAGTGGACGTTTGATAGTAATTTTGAGACAGACTGGTAATATTTGAGGATGGTATTGACCCTTTGTTTGTGATATAGTGATATTGAGATCTTAGAGTATTATGGAGATCTTATGGTGATACTAGTGGGAATGGAATTGATTACCTTTTAGTACATACATAAGGCACACTTTATTTTTATAGTTTCCTTGTCTTAGTCTCAGGTAAGAGACATGATACTGATTTATGCACACGTAGTGCGATTCGTAGTACCTTGGGTGGGTTCGGAGGCATTGGAACTAAACAAATTTGATCGGGTCCTAACTTTTTCTTAAAAAACCGGTTGAATCCTTCGGGGTTCAACATTTTTCTTTAAAAACCTGAGGACCATGGCATCTGTTTGGGACTAAATGACTCTAATAACCCTGTCTAGTGCCTAGATATGCAGTGTGAGTCAGAGATAGTTTGGTTGGTTACTGAATCTAGTGTAGGGATAATATCTTCCCTTTTTATGTCTCTTTGAGTGAATGAGTTGGTTCACTGGTTATTGTAAGTAAATGAATTGAATTGAAGATAGAAAATATGAGAGCGACTTTCTCTCTAGGAATGATTTGATAGCGATGCTAGTTATGAGCGATGATCGAGTTGTGGGCATGGTTATGATGATTCACTTTCGGTAGTCCTAGTGAGTGATCTATTTACCTCCTAGGAACCTTGAGCAGTGTGCTAGGTGCATGGTCTGGTGGATAGTTAGTCCTTGTTGTATCTATAGATGAGAGTAGGATTCAGATTAGTTGTATATAGGCCTAGGTGACATCCTTAGTTATTTACAGGACGTTATATATATATATATATATATACATATACATGTGTTTTTTTTTTATTTTCGTTGATTTGTAGTTCTTATGATATCCGTAGTGTACTTGAGGTTAGTGATGAGGTTATTGATGGGGTCTCGGATTGGCGGGGTGCCATGTGAGAAGATTGACTGACCTAGGATAGATGCATGCACACGGGATAATTAGCGTTTTCTAAATGGCTATAAGTGTGATGTTTTGATATTATGGTGAGCGCATGGTTTTGCTCACCCCCACAACAGATTGCAGGTTTGCAGGTGGATGTAGCACGACTTATTCAGTGGTGATGATACGAGTGATTTGGGACGGTAGTTTTATTCCTCCTTCCGTAGTCATACTTGTGTATTCTTTTATTCTCTTGGGAGCCAGGTTGTTGGTAGATTCCCTTGTGTTGTATCTTCAGTTCATGTATTTATTATTATGGGGTGTCATTGTATCTGTTCGACACTACCATTAAGTTTTATGTATTCTTATTTGAGTTTGGTGGCTCAGTCGGTATTTGTTGTTTTGGGGTGCCTTTATACCTTTTCGGTATTTCCATGTGGCTTTCTTTATAATTTAATTTGAGCATTTAGGGCTCTATTGATTTTAGAGGGGTTGTGTAGAGGTATTGATGTTCTTTTCCACTACCTTGGCCCTAGTAGGTTTCTGGAATGTTGGGTTGCGTGCCATTTATTTTATTTCTGTTATTATGGGCAGGTTATTCTGTTGTGTTGTTTTTGGGTTGTCCGGATGTTCCATTTACAAATGGAACTCTGCCGGATTTTCGTTAGATTTTGTTACTGAGTTTCTATCACTCAGGTGGCATGGGATACTTTATTTTCATTCTCATTCCATGTATGTCGTTGTTGTTATTGATTCTAGTGGTCGTTTTCCGTGATGTCATACCTCGGGATTTGCTGATTCTCCAAATTGGAGTCTCAGAAATAACGGGGTGTGACATATCCGTTATATTTGAATCAACTACAGTGGAGCAAGTAGGACTACATAAAAGATTTAGTTTTCTTGAGTAAAATGTGTTTACTAGCTAATCTTTCAAATTTATCATGCAATTCTTCAAATGCATCTTGCAATTCATTATAGGAGAATATAAGTTCATCATATGACATTTTTTATTTATCTAATACTTATGAATTTAAATGTACCTCATCTTCATTTGCTATGAGGCAAAGATTTGCTATTTCCTCGCCATTTTCTTCCTCATCCGAATCACAAGAGTCATAGTCATCCCATGTAGCATTCATGGCTATCTTGTTTAACCTTTTCTCGTTCTCCTTTTTGAGCTTGAAACATTCACTTCTATAGTGCCCCGGTTTTCCACAATTTAAGCAAGTTAAAGGTTCCCTCTTGCTAGACTCGCCTCTTGGCTCATTTCTCCTTATGAATCTCCCGCCGTTAGCCTTCTTTCTTTGAAGAAATATCTTAAATCTTTGGGTGATCAAGGCAATGTCTTCATCTATCTCTTCTTCAATTTGCTCATTTGCTTCAATTTTGGTAGAGGCTTGCAAGGCTATACATTTTCTAGGCTTGGTGTCTTCTTCCCGAGATTTTATGGTGATTTCCCAAGTGAGAAGAGACCTAAAAATATCATCAAGGCTCATTGAGCTAAGATCATGTGCTTCTTTAATTGTCGTCACTTTTGCATCCCATTTGACCGAAAGGCTTCTGAGGACTTTGCGTGCAACATCGGATTTAGGAATAATTCAACCAAGATGCTTTAGTCCATTCAAAATATTAGTGAAACGAGACATCATAGAATTGATATTTTCATCTTTCTTCATGGCAAATAATTCATATTCATGCATGAGTATATCAATTTTAGATTCTCGAACTTGAGTGGTACCTTCATAAGTTACTTCTAGTTTATCCCACATTTCTTTGGTCGGGGAGCAAGTAGAAATACGATTATATTCATTTGGACTTAAGGCACAATTTAGATTTACCTTAGCTTTAGCATTAAACGACATAAGCCTACGTTCATCATTATCCCATTCGTTTGGCAATTTAGGGATTGTTTTTCCATCTACCACTTTGGTTATAGTAAAAGGTCCATGAACAATAACTTACCAAATTTGATAATCAATAGCTTGAAGAAAATTTACCATTTTAGTCTTCCAATAACTATAGTTTGAACCATCAAACCATGGGGGCCTATTGTTGGATTATCCTTCTACGTGAGTGACTACATTTGAGGCCATGATCATTTTCTAAGATGGTTAAGTCTAAAACAAGTAGAGATTAGGCTCTGATACCAATTGTGAGTAACTAATTAGCTCAGGAGGGGGGGGGGGGGGGGGGGGGTGAATAGGGTTTTAAAACAATTATTAAAATCTTTTTAACAATTACCAACAATATCCACAATCCTCTCAATTTGTTAAACAAGTGAGTTTTCAATGAAAGACTTAATTTAATTTATCAAGTTATTTATCACACGATTAATTAAGCATGCAAGATAACAAAATAAGGAGATAGAGATAGAGAGATTGATACCGTGATTTTTATGAGGTTCGGTAACTCCTAGTCCTCGGCTCAAAGAATCTATTTCCTTGAAACTTTCCCAATCCTCACACTATGGCTCTTCCTTCAATAGCTGGAATAGCAAAAGCTTTACACACGAGCTAACTAGCTCGTCACACAATCAAAAGAACAATCCTCCCTTGAAACAATGGGCTTCACTTACCTAATATCACAAATTTGTGTATGCAATCAATATATCACTCAAGAATCAAAAACCCTAAGGTTTTTATGGAAGATAGATTAATATAAGCACAAGTATTTTTAGGTGATATTTCAAGAACTCTAGATGTATATTCTCAAAGGATAAATTCAATGAGAGAATAAGCAAAGAGCTAGAGTTTAAATCTTCAAATGATTTGAGTGAAAAATGAGATTTCTTACTTCTTGCTTTCAAAAGACTTTTCAAAGAGTACTTGAGAGAAAATAAGAGATGAAGATTTTTCAGAAAAATTTCTCACACAAGAACTTATCTTTCAATCCTATATCTCATTCTATATATAGTGAAGCACTAGGGTTTTGAGAGTGAATATCACTCTAGGAGAATAGGAGAGTGAGATCTGAAAAGTAGCAAGAATAAATACCAAGTGATGGACAAAAATATTTTGCAGATTTACTTTTTCTTAAAATACTAAAGCACCCAGTCAACTAGCTCCAAGATGTATTTTAAAATATTTTTCTCAATGACTATAACCAGTCGACTGCCTCAGGCAATCAATTAAGTTTATAACTCTTTGTTTCATCCAATCGGCTGGGCCCTTGGCCAGTCGACTGGGTCACAGTCAGTCGGTTGCCATTGCTTGGCAAGTCGACTGGGTGACTCAAAGATTTGATTCTAAGTTCGTTTTTGTCCTGTTTTGAGTTCGGTTCTTTTATCACTTGAGCTTATATGACCAATCAACGCATAGAATACCTTGTTAGAATATTCTCACACCAACCTATATACCCCGGGTCTTGAGTCTTCAGCTTTCGTCTTTCGTTGACCATTTTGTCCTTTTCCGTTTTTGCGCTTGAGTTTCTTTGTTGCTTTTCGCTTTTTGTGTTTGTATTCTTTTCGAATCATTCTCCTGTTCTTGCTGAAACACTTAGCTCAAAGTTTTATTAGTATCAAATACGCTTTAAATGTTTTGTTAATATCAAAATAAGAATTATTGTCCGAAATAGAATTTCAAGGCCAAGAGTGTGTTTTGACGAGGTACACCGAAATAAGCGAAAGGAGAACCGGAGAAGCTGGTGGCCACTGTTTTGTTGGACTGTTTGTGATTTTTAAGTGTATTTAGACTTATTGCACAATTCTACTTTAATTTTCTTGCTTAATTTCTATTTCTATTTCTTTTTATTTATAATTATTAGCATTGGAAATAAAAAATAAAAAAATCTGTAGTTTTCGTATAAACTGTTAAAAAGTCAGAATTTGGCAAACGAATAGAGTTTGTTTAGTGGAAAAGGGCCACTAAAGCCCCGATAAATTTAGGCCGAAACGTATCATTTAAGGCCTCAAAACTACGATTTTAGACCTCAAATTTCTCTTTTATTTTATTTTATTTATTTTTCTATTTATTAGTAGCTTAGTCTAATGTATTATAATTTATTCTTGAATATTTTACTAGTTATATCGTTGGTCGTGATGAACCGTTAATAGAAACGCTCTCTTTGAGTGATGAAATTGAAAGTGTTGTACTTAATTCCTTAAAAGAAGAGAAACATAATCCAATAGGAGAGAACCTAGTAATAGAATATATGACTGACCATGAAATACAACCAATAACATTAAAAGAATACTACGCTCCTTCAATTGACACTTTCCCATCTGATATAGAGTTGTCAGGTGTTACGACAGCTTTTGAGATCAACTTAGAAATAATTCTTCCCATATTACCTAAATTTTATGGATATAGTAATGAGAATCCATATCAACATATTGATTTGTTTGTAAAAATTTGTTCGATCACTAAAACAAATGGATTAACAGATGAAGGACTTTGTTTACGCCTTTTTTCTTTCTCTTTGGAAGATAGGGCACGAAAGTGGTTTAGGAATTTAAATTCAGAGGTGAGAACGAGTTGGGGAACCCTTCAACAAGAGTTCATAAGTAAATTATTTCCATTAAGTAGAACTTATGAGATACGGGATGCTATATTCATTTTTTCACAATAAAAGGGATAACAATTTCATGAGATGTGGGAACAATATAATGAAATTTTGAAGGAGTGCCCGCACCATAAAATCCCAAAAATAGAATCGGTGAAAATATTTTATAAAGGGCTTAATTTGTTTTGTAGACAAATGGTAGATAGGGCATGTGGAGAAATATTTTTTATTAGATCAGTTGATGAACTTTGGAAGTTGTTTGAGGATTTAAGTGAGAATTCCTATCAAAAGGCGTCAATGACTAGAGATCCTACGATAATTCTTAGTATCCTTGAGAGATATGCGGATGTTTACAATAATATGTCACCACAAAACGACAAGAGAGGCCAAAAGCCTAACCAATCAATGAATTTTACCAATTTTTCACCTACAAACGTTTGTCCCGTATATTCCAAAATCTCCTATGTTGCCAACAACTGTCCAATGGTGTACTAAAATAGTGAAGTAATACCAAAGGAATTTAATACTACATTTACCAATATAACCTATACTTCCTATTCTAATATATAAACCTCAGGGTGGAATGATCATCCCACTTATCAAGTAAATAACCAATTTTATCCTCAACCATCTAATAAATTCCAATTTGAGGAATCAAATCAATATTTTTCCCAAGAGCCATTGAGTTTTGAAGATAAGGTTTTAACGACTCTAAGGAATATTGAAGCAACCAATTGTGATTGTGAGGAGATTACACAAAAGGTAGACAATTGATACATACAATTGGATAATCAAGAACTTTATTCGTATGATTTAAATCAACCTTAGTATCAAGATTTTGTTCCAGATGTAATTCCAAGTTCACCTCCCAGTCAAACAATTTTGAAGATAGAGTTTTGAGTACCCTTAGCACGTTAGAAGCCGAATCACAATTACTCTGCTCTCATTCACAATCCCTTTGTAAGTTAGAAACCCAAGTAAGGCAACTAGCTAGTGCTTTAAATAAAAGACAAGAGGAACGACCACGTCAAGCGGTAGTTGATACAATATACCAAATATAGTTGAGCTAAGATCCCTTAATGATGAAGAGGAAACTAGTCAAGCTAATATAAATTATGATGACGAGGAGGATGATTATAATCAAATAGAGGAACAATTCGAGGCAAAAAATGAAATCTCACAAGAAGAGTGGACACAAATTACTTCCTTACCACAAAAGCCAATTGAGACATCATATAAATTTAGAGAACCATTTCCCAATGTCTCGAGAAGCAACTCCACAATAAACAAGGAAGGGATAAATACTATGAGATTGACGGGGTGATGGAGGACATATCACCTCATACAGTGATGAAAAATTCGTTGGACACAAGGATTAAACATGGGATGAATATAGAGTATGATAAAGAAGGGAAGTTATATGATGATTATTATTTGCTTGATGTCATGCATGTTACGACTAATCCACACTGGACATCACTTAATGATTCATTACCCACACTTGGACCAAAATTTGGTGGATGTGTAGCAGAGAGGAAAGGTGTTGGATAGTACAATTAGATGCAGTCTTGCCAAAGACAGTAAAGATTGTCGTCGGTAATCCAGAATTGTATATTAATTAAATTTTCTGTTCTTTTTGCATGTGTTATAATTTATTTTATTTTGAGGAATTTTCTTAGGATTTTTTAAAATAATTTTTGATGTTGTAGAGGTTTTTAAATTCTAAATTAAGATTCATTTATTAGGAAAATTTTCACCCTTAACTCCTATGCGGGCATAATGGTATAAGTTTGGGGGAGGAGTATGGTTTTTCAAAAATATTTTTCTAAACATATATATACATATATCTACACTAATTTAATATATATATACATATCTATAATTTTACGATATATATATTACTTATTTTAGTAATTTTTATAAGAATATAAAAAAATTAATATTTTTATATATAGAAAAATAATTTCTCTTAATTTAACTTATATAAATATATATGTATATTAACTTATTATATATATAGTTATGTATAGTTTTACTATATATATTTAGTTTAAAATAAATATAAAAAATATATAATAATATATATAATTTAAAAAGTTTTGGTAAAGGAACTACCGAGTACTCGATAGAATTCCCACCTAGTACTCGGTGGAACCTAGAAAATATTGTATGAATTATTCTTATATACAAAAAAAATTATATATAATTAATTTTTATTTATTTTCTTTTAAAAATAGGATTTTGACAATAGTAAATTAGTATTTTTATATATTTTAAGTAATTTTTAATTTAGGAAAAAAGTGTTTTGAAAAGTTTCCATAAATATGGATTCCTTTTTAACCTTGGAAAATTATGCATTAAAGCTTGTTACTTTTTTAAGAATTTCCAATTCCACACTTTCTATTCCAGATTTTATGTCATAACTCAATCATTCCTCTCCTAAAAGGGACTTGGATTTAGGTCTATAAATATAGGGCCTCCTCTATTCATTCTTTCACAACTCATTCAATATTTTTAGAAAAGGATAGTAGTAGGAATTTTTATTTCACATCCGAGTCTTAAGAGTTAGTAAGACATTATAGCTATTGGAAGTTTGAATGCGGAAGAGATTAGGGTAGCAACTCTAAAGGATGATTCTCTTGCGGATTATTTTCTAACATAGTATGTGACTTATACCACAATATGAAGTATGGTTTCAAGAAAGAAGGGATGATAGTACGTACAACCATGCGATACAATTCAAGGCTTATTGGGGTATTTTCTGAAGATATCACTAAGGTTTGGAGAATCCCTCATGAATTACCCACGGTCTAAAAGGAAAATTTCATCGAATTCCATATTCAATTTCTTGTTTTCATAAAATGGTAAAGTATATTTGAAATGGACTTGAGAATCCACCCACTAGATTTTAGATTAAGAATATAGAGCTCAATCCCGAGTTTTGGTATCTTGATGTGATTTTGGTTAAGCAAACATGCCTAATGAATCAAGAAGGAAAATAATATCGCGGCATGGTTCATGCTTTTTATGGTTTCAAAAAGGGGTTTTGGGTCTATAAACCGGAATTGATTTTTGATAATATGGTAGAGTGTTTGTATGAAATTGAGCACAATAGGGAGCCCATTGAGAACAAAAATACTCACACTTGCTATTTCCACATCTCACCATTACTTTATATATTTTTCAGGTGATGATTATGTTGGGAGAGATCCGTAGTCTCTCCGTGGACGTGTGGTATTTTGTCCACCCTTTTGTGCAGGGGTGGCAGACCATACCTACTTTTATTGGGCGTTAACTTGATAAACATGTATCTACATGTTTCTTTTATTCATGTAAGTCAATGTGTTAAACTACTTTATTTTGACCTGGTTAGCATGTTGGTCGAGGAGTTAATATCGATGTACATCCCTTGGAGCACTATGCACGGGGATTAGATTCTTTTGGTTCACTTCGGTGCCGGAAATGTAAAGACTATTTCATGTTATGAAAACTAGATCCTATTTTGCCTTGATGCATTTTAACTATTAAATGTATGAACTCTTTTATCTTGAGTTGTGATGTGAATGATATTATTGAATGTGCTTATTAGGTATCCGACCGAAAACGACATTTTTCTAGGTTTTCAAACAAATCCTTTTCGTTTTGAATGAAAAAACCCGTTTTTGTCCACCCCCATAGCCCCAAAAAATTTTCTTGTTTTAGAAATGATTTTAAACTCATTAAAGATTTCAACTTTTAGAAATCGGCGATAGATAAAACGGAGACCAGGGGTAAGACAGATAATTTAAAGAAACCTTAAAGGAATGTATTTAGCTTAAAATTTTATGTTTGGTGAACATAATTTGGAGTATGGACCTATCTATGGGTATATACATGCATAGGAATGTATACGAAGTTTTTTCGGTGATTTTCAGGCCAATTAGAGCAATTTTCAAGTCCGTAAGTCGACTGATGGAATTGCGTCAGTCAACTAACAAATAGCTAAAAATTTTCTATTGTAGTCAGTCGACTAATGGGTATTGGTCAGTCGACTGATGGCCCCCACCAGTTAGCTGATGGCCCTTGTCAGTCGTCTGATTTCCTCAAGGTGTCCCATTATAGTTCCGTTTCGACACTGTTTCACTAATTTAGCTATATCTCAAGATACGGGTGTCGAATGGAGGTATTATTTAAATTTTTAGAAATTTGACTTAAATCTCTTCATTTTAGGCTTTTGAATCACTTCATTCGAGTCATTATTTAGGGCATAATGGTCGCTTAAATGTGATGGTATGTTTTGAACTTTTGCTCATCGCAACGGCCGATTTTCAACATGTCGTAGTTTCCTCCTCGCACCTTCAAATTTGGTTCTGTTTGTTCCTACAACTTAGTTTAGGTCCAAACCTTGTCTTTATACATTACAATTACTATTTTCCCCCTGAAATGACTATTTTACACTTGAATGAACACGAGTGTTTAAATGGTCCGTTTAAGGTGCCGTTTGATTCATTCCACTTCTATTTCGATCCCGAGTGATATTGTTAGCATTTTTTAGGTGTGAAATTTCTATTGTACTCTTGTACGATTATTTGATGACTTAGTGATCAAATTCTCGCTTCCTTTCACTTTCGCATTCACTCCCTTAACTCTTAGGCTCGGGTTTCGGAATCCTAGAAAATTTGGGGTGTGACATGCACATATGGAGAAAAATGATCAGAGGGATTGGAGAACTTGCACTCACTTGCGCAACAATCTGAAGCCACCGAGTACTCGGTGAACCAACTTAAAGAATTCAAAGCTACCAACTTCAGCCTCATATTCAAACCATCATAACCTGATAAAAACATCATTAAATGGAGTGATTCAAAAGCCTAAACTCATCTCCATGAAATTATCTTTCCAAATAACATTGAATCACACAAAAATTCCTCCTGAAGCTCCAGATATGATAAAAACAATGCAGCAGGACGAAGTTGAAAATCACCTATGGGGCAGCTTTGAGTACTCTGTTTAATTCCACCGAGTACTTGAGATTTGGATGAAATAAACTTAATGGGTGGACCCCGTTTCGACCCCGTTTGACTTGGTTTGCATTTCAATACACCTTGGGACATATTTTAAATATATTATGATCATATTTCACTTCCTTTCTCATCAATTCACAAAAGGAAAGGATTTACTTTATGGTGAAACAATTCATATCCAAACAAGATTTGATCAACCTCTATAAATTAAAGGGTTGTGTTCATAGTTTGGTGTCTATCTATCTACCCTCCATATACTTTATCTTACATCTTTTCAATGGGAGATTCTATATCAGAGATCAGAGAATAAAGGGACAGAATTGCGTGCCTCGGCAAATGAGAAACAACGATCATGGAAGTAGTGTCTACATCAATAATGGAGATCACCACAACCATGAATGGCTAAACATGAACAAAACCCTAGCCAAGTAACGTAACTTTTATTTATTTCAATTATATTAGGGAAAACTGAAGGACACATATGTGATGATTGTGTAGATGAGTGAACACATTTGATTCAATATGAGATTATTTATTTATTTTATGTCTTGTCTTAGCTTGAATGAATATTTTATCTTACTGAATCATGATTATTCAATATGGGCTAGAACTTGGATGCTTAATTCATGATTTTCTACACAATGGTGGTTATTAAGATGCAATCTAGATTTAGACAGTCCATGCTAAGAGAAGATGATATAGGCATGTTTTTTATTTAATATTTTAGGAGTAGTTGTAGAGTAGATGCATGCACTAGTCATACTTTATTCGAAGATGGGTTGTAGTTAAGTCGGATGAATTGCTCTTTTTTTGACATTAGGGTTTGCCAATATTGCAACCCTATATCTGATTCACATATCATGGATCGCCCTTTACAATTGAATGAATATAAGTCTATATTATGCGGTTAGTAGTGGAGTTAGAAATACTCTATAATCTATCTCTATTGTCTCTATCTCAAATCTATCTTTATTTGCTTTATTTAATTTAGTTGTTTATTAGTTAATAATCAAAACCCCAAATCAAATTATATTAGTAATTCAAGAGTATTACTTTATTAGAATTTAGAGTACAACTTAATCCATGTTGATTTGATATACCCTATCATGATCATAGTATACTACAATTGATTCGTGCACTTGCGATAGGGAAAACTAGTTCAACTTTTAGAGTTTATTTGCACACACCATTATTATTATTATTATTTATTATCCCGGCCAAGAAGGCTAAATTGATTAAGGTTTAGCCACCGATCATTGATGCTTTTGCAAGACCACTTCAATTTTCCTAAACTTACCCGACTTCACAATCCACTTAACATTGTTATTGTCTAGAACATGTCATACATAAAAAATAATAATAAATGTTCTTACACTTATCTTGCATTTCAATAATGGTAAGAGTTTAGTTCTATATGATTATTTTTATGCACCAGAAGTGAGGATGAATCTCATTTCATTCGATTAAATGGTGATTTAATTACTTCAGGTGCATTAGTGGATGGTTTATATAAAATAACTCCTACATCTTATGGTATGCATGATTTAGAATTAAATTTTCCATCTACTAGTCTAAGTGTCAAAAGAAAAGCTGATTCTCCAAACTCAATGTACCTTTGGCATCTAAGACTAGGTCACATTAATCAAAGTAGGATTCACATATTGGTTAAAGAAGGTTTATTACCAGTGGAGGCAGAGGAGCCTATGCCAACTAATGAGTCATGTACTGAAGAAAAAAGGACCAAGAGGCCTTTCACAGGTAAAGGAAATAGAGCCAAAGAACCATTGGAGTTGGTGCACATAGATGTTTATGGTCCTTGTAATGTTCAAGCAAGAGAAGGTTATGAGTATTTCATTACCTTCACTGATGATTACTCACGTTTTGGATATATATACTTAATGCATCACAAGTCTGAAGCTTTTGGAAAATTCCATGAGTATCAGGCGGAAGTGGAGCGGAAACTAGGTAAACTTATCAAAACGCTTCGATCTGATTGAGGGGGTGAGTACTTCTTGGGAGAATTTAAAAGCCACATGACTTCTAAGGGAATTGTGTGCCAATTGTCTGCACCGGATTATCCTCAACAGAATGGTGTAGCAGAGAGGAGAAATAGAACTTTACTTGACATGGTTAGATCAATGATGAGTTTTGCAACATTACCTCCTTTATTTTGGGGTTTAGCCTTGGATACATCAATATACACCTTGAATTATGTTCCTTCTGAATCTGTGTCTACAACACCTCATGAGCTTTGGTTTCCCGATGTCATATATTTTGGTTTAAGACATGTCCATACCCGCATAATAAATACTCGCGAGCCACCCCCTTACACCTAGTCTAAAGCATATGCACATATGGGGTTGTCCAACACACGTGCGAAAGAGACAGATGGGTAAGTTGGAATCTAGATCAGAGTTGTGTTTGTTTGTTGGCTATCATAAAGGGACTAGGGGTGGATTGTTTTATAATCCCAAGGACAATAAGGTTATTGTCAGCACAAATGTTGTATTCTTGGAAGAGGATTACATTATGAACCATAAGCCTAGAAGCCGAATTGTGTTGAAAGAAATGACCAACACTCAGGTTGTACCACAAGAGGACGCACCTATCATAGAGACTGAGAATGATGTTTTACATGACACTACAGAAATAATACATTCATCTTCTAGTGTACCGGTGTCCACAACGATGCTCTGTCATAGTATGAGGGCTATTTGACCACCCAAAAGGTACATAATTTTAGGAGAATCTTACAAGGTTGTCCAGGATGAGCATGAGTCGGACCCAGTGAACTACATGGGGACACTTACTAATATGGATGTAGATCAGTGGCAAAGTGCAATAAAATCAAAGTTAGAATCTATGTATTCTAACAAAGTTTGGGAACTTGTAGAACTTCCTAATGGGGTTAAACCCATTGGTTATAAGTGGATCTACAAAAGGAAAAGATGAATAGATGGGAATGTGGAAACATTCAAAGCAAGGTTGGTGGCAAAAGGCTTCATGCAATGTGAAGGTATTGACTGCAAGGAAACCTTTTCACTGGTAGCCATGCTAAAATCTATTCGGACTCTTTTAGCTTTTAGTGCTCATTATGACTATAAGATATGGCAGATGGATGTCAAGATGACATTCTTAAATAGCCATCTTGGTAAGGACATCTACATGAAACAACCAGTCCGTTTCATAGCAAAGGGCTAGGAACATCTTGTATGTAAACTGCAAAGGCCTATTTATGGGCTCAAGCAAGCTTCACGGAGTTGGAACATTCGTTTTGGTCAAGCAATCAAATCTTTTGGTTTTAAACAAAACGTTGATGAGCCATGTGTGTACAAGAAGACACGGGGTGTTATTATGATATTCCTCATACTTTATGTTAATGATATTCTACTGATTGGAAATGACGTAGGGCTTTATCATCTATAAATATATGGTTGTTTAATCATTTTGACATGAAGGATTTAGGATAAGCAAGTTACATTATCGAGATCAGGCTTTTACGTGATTAGAAAAGGAGAATGATTGGCTTATCTAAAACTTCTTATGTTGAGAAGATTTTGACAAGGTTTAGTATGCAAGATTCGAAAAGAGGTCACTTACCTTTCAGGCATGGCTTAACTCTTTCTAGTGATCATTGTCCTAAGACACCTGAAGAGAAAGAGCAGATGAAACATGTGTCATATGCTTTAATAATTGGTAGCCTCATGTATGCCATGTTGTGTACTAGACCAGATATCTATTTTGCAGTAAGGTCAACAGGTTTCAGTCCAATCTAGGTCAAGAGCATTGGACAGCAGTGAAATGCATTCTCAAATATTTGAGACGGACCAAAGATTACATGCTCATTTATGGAAGTGATGAGCTTGTTCCAGTTGGGTACACGGATTCTGATTTCTAATTAGATGTGGATTCCAGGAAATCTCTCTCAGGATATGTGTTCACAGTCAATGGAGGAACAATCAGTTGGAGAAGTGTAAAGCAAACTTGTGTTGCAGATTCAACCCTGGAGGCTAAATACATTGTTGCTTCAGATGCAGCAAAGTAAGCTATTTAGTTGAAGAAATCTCTCTCAGCATGCAAACTCACCAATGGTCCTTCATTGTGACAACAATGCAGCAGTTGCTCAAACCAAGGACCCCAGGAATCATAAAGGTAGTAAACACATTGAGAAGATGTTTCATATAATTAGGGATTTTGTGCAACGCGGTGATATACTTGTGGGTAAGATCGCTTCAGAGAACAATCTTGCAGATCTAGTTACGAATGCACTGTCAATCAAGGTTTTTCATCGTCATTTGAATAACATGGGAGTTAGATGCGAAACAAATTGGCTATGAGGGCAAGTAGGAGATTGATGGTTTTGTATGCCGTGTCATAGCAATTTTTGTTAGAGATTATGATTGACAGTTATTCATTTCGGGTTTTTAATAAATTAAATGATTTATATTTATAATTGGTGAATTCTATGTATTGGATGATTCGATATTTGAATCAAGGTTGTCCACTTGACTATTTATGTATTTTGTATTTACATGGAGGGTTCATGTATGGAATATACAAAATCAAGTAATATACTATTATAAATTATTCATTTACGGTGATAAAGGATGGACTCTTTATTAATAAAGAAATGAACTGGATTATGGATAAGTCGAGCTTATTGTGAGAGCCATCAAAACAATTGCTCCTTATCAGTGTCATGTAGAATAACTCTTAAGCATGAGAAATGTATAAATTCTTGTATTAATTAATAGTTACTTTGATTTATTCAGTAGACCCTAGGGTTTAATACCCGGTACTTTAGGTAATTATTAATTAATATCTTGAGAATATATTCTCAATATTTGCATCAATGCTAAAACATTTATTTTGATCACGAGTAAAATTCGGAGGCCTCCGTGTCATTTCAGCTAAAATTATTTTTATATATATTTATTTATTAAATATATTATTTTCTAAATTTTTGTGTGATCAAAGGATAATCAAATATTCAAAATAAATATATTAATTAAGCGGTCGGATTGATGACATTTATTTATCCGATAGCTAATTAAGCCTGGAGGGGTTATTATGTGAATTGACTTAGTGGCTAATCATTTTCGGATTGGAGTTCAACTATTTTTATTTAGTGGAATTAAAAATAGTTAATGGGTTAATTGAATTGGGTCAATAAAGATTGATCGGGTCAGTTATTAGCCCATTGGAGCCAAAATGAATATGGGCCCAATGGATCCTCGCCCGCCCAAGAATGATTATTAAAGCTGAAAGAAAACGAAAAAGAAATATATTTTCTATAAATATACATATGCGGTTCAACTTTGAATTACGAATTCAAATTTTGAACTGCGATATTCCCTATGATATTATTATATCATATATAGGGAATATATGTATATATGCATTCTATCACACACTGGTGTAGATGCATCACGTATCATAGTAGTGATATTTCTTTTCAATTTTTCTCTGTTCCCACAAATAGAGAGCTTGGGTATTAATCACACATGCCATAGGGGTGATTTCAGAGGGCAACGTTGATAGTACTGAAACATTGAGGAGACGAGAATTCTTCATATTCTTCAAAAGACAGTGTTTTTGAGATCTTTGTTCAAAGTCTCTGAGGTGTATATTTATATATGTATATTCAAGATAGATCTTTATACGCAAATATATAACCCGTGGATTACACGCTTCCGATAAATTTTAAGAAAAAAAATTGCGTATTTCCCAACACTAGGGGCATCAGTATTCCCAAATAGGATAAACATTTTAGTCCTTTAGTTGATGCTCTAAAAATTCAGTTCCTTTCTTCACTAACAATACGCATAAATGCTGCTAATATATGCTTACAATAGTCGTGAACAGAGAAAAATTACACAAAAGCAGTTTAAAGGAAGTGGCACATAAAAGCACATCCAATCCAAAATCATATTTCAAGGACCATTATAGGCTAGATTGTTTAAAGCAACATGCTGACAAATCTTAAATATCAGTAAAGAGAAGCCTTTCTAAGGATCCTTTTCAAGCTACACTTGCTTACTATCTAAAATGCTCTAGCTAAAAGAAAATTCGACTAAAACATATATACATAAAAACTATATTCCTAATGCAGAACAACCCTTTTTGTCCAGAGGTTCCAATCTTGTTCTTAGCCTATGTTTTACTCTCAACATCAACAGACATATACAGTACTAAAATTTTACATATTCCCAAATCCAACATCAACAAGAAACATAAAAAATTTTTTAAAAAATAAAAAAATAAAAAAGTTTATGAGGCACTCAAGCCTTTCAGTTAAGAGGAGACCTATGAGGCACACCTTTCCTCTCGCGTTTTCTCATCGCCATTGGGGCTTGAGTAAAAAGGCTTTCACCTGCAAATTTTAAACAATGCAATGAACTATTCCATTTTCGCCTTCTTACCTTGAAAGCAATGGAGCAGTACCGATGGGCACTTGGGTCTGATAGCTTCTTGTGGCAGACTTATCATGCTACATTCACATGTACATGTGGACCGCTATGTGGCAATGGAATCAGAGGTATAACCAAGTCGCTATGGTTTTATACGTCTGCAACAACAAAAAGTAGCAAATTATTTTTTCCTTTCAGTAAAAACAAATATAGTCCAAAGAGAAAATTTTGTACAAGACACACACACAAATATATATAAGGGTGAATGGCACAACACACTCTTGTGGTTTCAAAAATGTGGAGAAAACACCCCTCCACTTCATTTTATGCAGAGAAGTCCCACTACTTTGTCAAAAGTGTGCACTTTAACCCCCTATGATTAGGGATGGCAAAATGGTCCGACCCGCCGGGTTCCGACCCGTCCCAACCCGATTGGAACGGGTTTGGTAAATTTATAAACGGGTTTGGTATCCAAAATTAAAACCCAAAGCGGATTCGGGTCGGGTTTGGGTTTTTTGAAAAATCCGTTGGTAACCCGATCCCGACCCGTT
Organism: Cornus suecica; assembly: GCA_963922005.1. NCBI lineage: Eukaryota > Viridiplantae > Streptophyta > Magnoliopsida > Cornales > Cornaceae > Cornus > Cornus suecica. The sequence continues at coordinate 53,829,448 of OY998243.1, forward strand.
TATGATACGATTTTAATTTTAATTATATATATATATATGTGCGTCTTTGTCTACATATAACTCATTAATCTGATTCTTGGTGTTAACATATATATATATATATATTTTTTTTTTGGAAGAATTTCAGTCAATATGCGTATATATACATTTGTTTGTTTAAATATGTGAGATATTTGGTTTATAACATAAAGCAGAATATATGCTCAGAATAAGAGAGAGATATTTGGTTTATAACTTAATGTGTTATCAAATTCATTATAACTTAATTTGTCATCAAATAATTTAGTAAATCAACTGTGCTTCTAATTTATTAGAAATAATTTAGTACAATTGATGGTAACCCGATGGAACCTGTTTATACCGACGGGGTGGTAATGGTATTACCGATTACAACCCGTCGCGGGTTTGGGACGGATTTGGTATTAGTAATTTTTAAATGCGATGGTAATGATATTAGCCAAACCCGTCCCAAACAAATATAGTCCAAAGAGAAAATTTTGTACAAGACACACACACAAATATATATAAGGGTGAATGGCACAACACACTCTTGTGGTTTCAAAAATGTGGAGAAAACACCCCTCCACTTCATTTTATGCAGATAAGTCCCACTACTTTGTCAAAAGTGTGCACTTTAACCCCCTATGATACTGTTCAGGCCACTTTTTCAGCCATAAATGGGTCTCATAGGTTCCACATGTTTTATATTTCTTCAAATTCCCAAAATGCCCTTGCCCACTTACCAAACTACTCTTCTTCTAAAATATGATATCTAGGACTATATGTATATATGTATAGCTATATTCTCCATGTAAACCCTATGTTCATCTTTCATCAGATATGGGCACATCAAATTGGAAACCACTAAGAGACACACACAAACACCCCCAAACATGGAGTGAGAAGATAATAGATTTGACTTGATTAGTTCAATTTAGAGAAGAGACACACACAAAGTCAGGGGACTTTATTTCTCTCTCCTATCCCTCCCCCTCTCTTACTCTCTCTAGATAGAAACTAATGAGATTGATGGATTGAATAAGAGAGATATTGCAAGAATATAATAACAATATATGTATTTGTAGTTGTGTATGTATATGTATATGTTTATCTTCAATGCGAATGGAGTTGAAGAAGAAGAGTAAGAGTAGATTGTGTGCAAATTTTGTGAGTTGCAATCTGTGGAGTTCCAGACACTATGAAGTGTTGAATTCATTAGCTACAGTGTTTCTCTTCTCTACTTCAGTTTCGACTTTAGAATCATTGAAATTTCCATTCGTTTAAGCTCTGGATTTGCAAAATTTTACCATTTTGTTACAAGGTTAGGGCTTAGTCGACTGGTTTTTGGTGTTATTGTTTAATGTAGATTGAGTATTTCATCTCATAAAATTCGTATGTTTTTTATATGTAAATTGTTTGGGTTTGGGGGTTTAAACATTGAATTTGGGATGAGAAATGTGAAAAGTGTTGTGTTGGGTTTGTGATTAAAAATATATATATACATATGTATTAACAGTAATAGATTAAACTAGAACCTAGATATATACATAATACATATGTATATATATTGGCTTGGGTTTGGGGTTTAACTATTGAAATTGAGAACCCTAGAGTGGACATGTGAAGAAAAGTGTTTGATTTTGGGATAGTTCATTACGAAGATAGAGCATAGTCAAGGGACTTTAGCTTTTGTTCACATTTAACCATTATTTGTATAAAATTATAAAATCAAAATTTAAGGGTATTTAGGTAAACTCCCATCTCAGGTACCGGAAAATGGCTTGAAGAAGTCTATTCGCACTTTTTGCAAAGGTTAGGGGTGTTTTAAAACCAAGAGGGGTGTTTTCTGCACATTTTGGAAACCACATGGGTGTTTTGCGCCATTCACCCATATATATTTAATCACAAACCCAACATAACACTTCGCACATTTCTCATCCCAAATTCAATGTTTAAACCCCCAAACCCAAACAATTTACATATAAAAAAAACATACGAATTTTATGAGATGAAATACTCAATCTACATTAAACAATAACACCAACAAACCAGTCGACCAAGCCCTAACCTTGTAACAAAAGGGTAAATTTTGCAAATCCAGGCTCAAACGAATGGAAATTTCAATGATTCTAAAGTCGAAACTGAAGTAGAGAAGAGAAACACTGTAGCTAAATGAATTAAACACTTCATAGTCTCTAGAACTCCGCAGATTGCAACTCACAAAATTTGCACACAATCTACTCTCACTCTTCTTCTTCAACTCCATTCGCATTGAAGATAAACATATACATACACAAATACAAATACATATATTGTTATTATATTTTTGTAATATATCTCTTATTCAATCCATCAATCTCATTAGTTTCTATCTAGAGAGAGAAAGAGAAGGGGAGGGAGAGGAAAGAGAAACAGAGTCCCCTGGGTTTTATGTGTGTCTTTTCTCTAAATTGAACTAATCAAGTCAAATATATTCTCTTCTCATTCCATGTTTGGGTGTGTTTGTGTGTGTCTCTTAGGGCCCGTTTGGTAGGCGGTCTGGTCTTATCTAGTCAGGTCCGGTCTGGTCTTATCTGGGTGGTATTCTGAAAGACTGTTTGGTTAAGCTGTCTGGTCTTATGGTCTTATTCAAGTTGTTTGGTCTTATGTTTGGAAAATAATATAAAAAATAAATAAATAATAAATAAAATTCAAAAACTATATTAAGTATGAAAAATATAAAAAATTTGAAAAAATATAAAAAATTTGAAAATAATATAAGAAATTCAAAAATAATATATTTTTCAAATTTTATAAATTATTTCGAATTTTTATATTATTTTTTGAATTTTATATATTATTTTCAAAATTTATACATTATTTCAAAAAAATTATATTATTTTTTTAATTTTATATATTATTTTCAAACTATATATATTTTTTAATTTTATATATATTTTTCAAATTTTATGGTCCCATGTGTTAAGACAATTGTATATAAGACCACTTGAGACCATCATTTTTGGTTGTCTTAAATTACCCCTTTTGGTCCCAAGTGGTCCTTGTTTTTTTGGAACCGTTTTTTTGGAACCGTGTTGCCAAACAATGTCTGGTCCCAAAAAAACCATTATGAGACCGGATCACATGGGACCGGACCGCGAACCAAACAGGGCCTTAGTGATTTCCAATTTGATGTGCCCAGAGCCCAAATCTGATGAAAGATGAACATAGAGTTTACATGGAGAATATAGCTATACATATATACATATAGTCCTAGATACAATATTTTAGAAGAAGGGTAGCTTGGTAAGTGGGTAAGGCATTTTGGAAATTTAGAGAAGTATAAAACATGTGGAACTCACGTGACCTATTTCTAGCTGAAAAAGTGGCTTGAACAGTGTCATAGGGGATCAAAGTGCACACTTTTGGCAAAGTAGTGGGGCTTATCTACACAAAATGAAATTGAGGGGTATTTTTTACACATTTTGGAAACCATAGGGGTGTTTTACGCCATTCAGTCAATTTGCACAAAAGATAACGAAAACTCGTGCGAAAGGTTCAGATTGCCTCAATTAAGAGGACTTTGGGTAACCGAAAGAAAGGGGAGAAAATAATAGACTGACATAGACGAGAGGGGAGAAAATGAGGGAGTTCAGGAAGAAGAGTAGAAAAATAGAAAAGTGAGAAATCTGTGAGATTCCACTAGAGAGATAAAATAATACTATGTGAGTAGTTTTTGTGTTTGGTGCTGGACCCCTAAAACAGATGTCTTATTCTTTATTTATACTAAATAACAAATAAATTGATTTACTTAAAGAATAAAAAGATGAATATTCCTAATTCTAATCATATCAAAACATTAACATAACTGAAATACAATTCAATCAATAGTCTCTAATACTTCACAAATTCTTTGTCTTGATCAATAGGATACTTGATCAGCAAGATTATTTTAACAGCTTGGGCTTCAATCCTCGGGCCGAACCTTTTAAAAATAATTCATATTCTCGGCCCAAGCTCTACTCCATTTCTTGGCCCAACTTTCAACCTAATCGTATGCCACGTCATCATATTTTTGCTTCATAATGTATTGGTTCAAATGTGGCATCAACAGTAAGAGAAAAGGAAAAGAATATATAGGAACGTAAGAGGAAAAAATGAAGAAGAAGGCGAAGGCCAAATAGATAGAAGGAGAAAAAACCTGAATATTTAAACTCTCAGGGCTAACACCCTTTCAATACTCACTCTCTATTTGAGTCTTGTGAAAGATATGCTTGACATGTCAGTGCCTTTTATAGTTGTTGCGCAACTCTATTAAATGTCATTTTATGACATTTAATTTATAAAGTTAATTTTTTTTTATTGACAGTGATTATCGTAATCTTTTTAATAACACCTACTTTCCGTAATTAGGAGTGATTTAATATGATCTTAAATGGCGCATGTTTAATAAGTCATATTGCTCACTGACCATTAAGAATGACATAATATTGTGTCAATATTTTAGTTGTTTATTGTTATATGACACGTAATTTATAAAATTAATTTTTATTGAAATTATAGTGATTATAATAATCTTTTTTAATAGCACCTACTTACCGTAATTAGGAGTAATTTACTGTAGTCTTAAAGGACACATGTTTAATAAGCCAATGCATATATATTACTCACTACCATTAAGAATGACTTAATATCGTTTCAATATTTTAGTTGTTTATTGTTATACGGAAAAAATTCTTAATGGTCAATTAATGGATGAAAAGAGTTTTTAAGGACAAAATGGTCCATAAAAACACTTTTTACAATCTTATGTCAACAATTCGTCGGTCAACTAATTATCAACTAATGAAGGGAGTCTAAAAGATATAATGGGCCGAACCCCAGGGGATTTAGGTGGTATTTATCCTATATTTTATTCAAAAGAATATGCTTTTACTAGTAGTACAGTTGATGTAGATGATATTTTATACCTATACTAAATATAAATATAATATAATATATTGATGAAAATTTCAAAAAGGTCATAAATGTTACTAAGGTTTTGTTTGGTATGAGTGATTTGAAAGCATTTGGGTAAAAAGAAAAGAAAAGAAATGATAGCAGTATATGTGTTTGGGTTGACATTTTGAAGTAAAAATAAAGAAAATTTGAAGGGATAAGCTTATAATTACAAAACCCTTAGTTATTATCCCTCCAAAAAGGAGAAGATTTGAAGAGAAATGATAGCAACTTAAGTAATAATCTTAAAATGATAAATCTATCATCTATAACTAAAAGAACAACTTTAGAAATTAAAAGATATAATGATAATTTGATTATTATCCTTTCTTTTCTTTTATCTCATTTAGTTTATCAAAACAAGAATGATATCATTTCTAGACTAACCAATATATGCAATATGTTCTTCCAAGCAATCAGAGCCAGGAAAGGGGACGTATAGGGCCCAGAACAGGCATAAGCTCTACAGAAGCTAAAGGAATACCTTTAGAGCCCCCCAATTCTGGTTTTGCCAGAGTCAGGCAAACCCTTGCACATCTACTTGGCAGTATCAGTAGTTTCAACCAGCGCAGTGTTGGTGAAGGAATGGAGAAGTGCCAGATGCCAATCTTCTTTAGCAGTAAGTCAATGTCCAACACTAAAACTAGATACACCACGACATAGTGAGTCGTCCTGTCACTGGTCAATGCAAAGATATGCCTCAAGCATTATTTCGAGACCCATCCATCATAGTACCAACCACTCTTTCTATAAGAGTGATCATGGCGAAACCAGACCTGACTGGTAGAATCACCATATGGACACTTGAACTCGGGACCTTCGATATTACCTATATGCCTAAAACGGTTATCCAAGGCCATGCACAAGCAAATTTCTTGGTTGAGCCTGAAGCAAGCTTGGTTGAGCCTGAAGCAAGCTTGGTTGAGACCGAAGACTTTGAATGGACCCTATTTATGGATGGGTCAGTTGGGTCAGCCGGCTCCAGAATAAGCCTTAAGATTGTAACCCAGACGAAACTTGCATCCAGCAATCGGTCCGTCTGGAGTTTCCAGTCACCAATAACGAAATTGAGTATAAAGTACTATTAGGCGGCCCCAAGCTTGCACAGAGTCTCAAAATCTGACGAATCAAGAATTACGGTGGCTCTCAACTGGTGGTCAGGAAAATACAGGGTGACTATGAAGCAGAGGAGAAGATGGAGCCATATAAGAAACTAGCTCTGAAAGAGCTGGCTCATTTTGATCGTTACATTCTTAAACAGATTTCCAGAGGTGAAAACGAAAATGCAGACCGCCTGGCTAACATGGCATCAGTCAACAACCAGGATATGATAAGAATAAACCCGATAGACTATCTGGAAATGCCCAATACACAACAACAAGACAACATCTATGTAATTCCGTGGGAACCGAGCTGGATGGATCTAATAGTAGCCTACCTCAAAAATGGCATTCTTCCCGAAGTCAAGACCAAGTCCTGGAAGGTCTGCATGAAGTTAGCGAGGTATGCCATCCTTTGTGGATAACTATACCGAAAGTCCTTCGGAGGGTCATACCTCAAATGTTTGACCCCCATAAAAGCGAGGGCAATAATGAAAGAAATTTATGAAGGGTCATGTAGCAATCATTTGGGAGGAAGGCCGCTTACCCATAAAGTGTTGAATCAAGGTTACTTCTAGCCATACTTATCCTAAGATATGGAAGCTTATATCAGAAGATGTCAGATCCATGGGGACAGCGTTCATCCTCCTCTAGAACTCCTGAATCCAATGTTTAACCCACACCCGTTCGCACAGTTTGATAGACGCAGTGGAACCTCTACCAATGGCCCTCAGGTTGGTCAATCAAGCACTCATAGCAACTAATTATTTCATCAAATGGGTAGAGGCGGAGTCTTATTCTACCATCACTCAAAACCACGTGATTAAGTTCATATGGACAAAGATTATCTGCCGCTTCGGGATACCCAAGGTTATAATCATTGACAACGGAAGAAATTTAGACAACAAGTGGACCAGAGCCTTCCATAATCAACACGGGATTCAACTCAAGACCTCCTCAGTCGCGTATCTCCATGGCAACGACCAGGTAGAAATATCCAATAGAACTATCCTGAACACATTGAAGAAAAAGTTGGAAGATGCCAAAGGCATCTGACCTGACAAACTTCCAGAGGTACTGTGGTCCTACAGGACAACTCCGAGACTCCCCACCAGAGAAACTCCTTTTTCTATAGCATTTAGCACAGAGGTTGTGATCCCTACTAAACAAGTGGTGCCAACCCTGAGGACAGAAACATATCACGACGAGTATAACAACCAATATTTAACTCATGGATCGGACCTACTTGAAGAAATGCGCAATAAAGTCGTAATCAGACTAGTAGCCTATCATCAAAGGGTCGGGAATACTTTCAACTAAAAGGTCAAAAGACGAGAATTTCAAGTGGGGGACATGGTCCTGAGGAAGAAGATTGAGCTCGTCGGGAAGCTCTGGGAGAATTGGGAAGGACCATACACAGTTACAGAGGTCATAGGACATTGGGTCTACCACCTCAGGCATAACGATGGCCACATGGAGCCAAATTCCTAGAATTCCTCCCGACTGAAGAGCTATTACCTGTAGCATCCGGTATTTTTACGTGCAAATTTAAAATTTTATTGACACTTAAGTGCTTATGTTGATTATATGCTTAATGTGTTTATTTGCTTAGCATAACTTACATGATTAATGTGATATTAAAAATTCTAAGTTGCATGTTGTATTTTCATTTTGAGAATAATTAAAATTGTTGGAAACAATTTCGGGAAAGAAATGACCGAATGGTAAATTGGTATTTTCATATTTTGAACCCTTAGTAGAAAGTGTAGAATTTTAGCTAAGTGTTGGGGCATGAGTGGCATGTTGGTAATTGGAGAGGATGACAAGGGATAAAAGGGTATTTAAGAGGCTTGATGACACTCTTATAAATAACCCTAAGTTGAGAATTTATTGATCATTTTACACTTTTGGGGTGTTGTATAAATTCTAGTCATTGATCTTATTCTCCCATCTTTGTTCTCAACCCTTGGATCATAGGGCCTTATTTGGTTAGCACTTAAATGCAAGAAGGCATTATTATTGGTCTTTCACTTGGCAAGACTTCTTATCAACCCTTGGATGCTTTATTCATTTTCATGGCTTTATTCTCAATCCTTGGATGATGAGAATGGTGAGTGGAGAATCTCTACAACCTTTAGGGTTAACCACTTTGCAAGACTTTCATCTCTCACAAACTATTGCTCTCTTTCTCTCCTTGCTTGCGGTGGATAGCTCCTGGTAGTATCCTTGAAATACTTGGTAAGTCTTCTATCCCATTTTAGGGTTTTGGTTTCTAAGAACCCTAGCTTTGATGTTCATGAATTTCTTTATGGGGATATTGATTTTTGCCTTATTTTGTTCATGTTATGGAAGGTAGAGTTCTTTCAAACTACTAAGTGAGTTCATTTGGTAGTAGCTTTTGAAATCATCTTGTGAGAAGCTAGTGGTAAGTTCCCTCACTTCTACCCTGAAGATTCATTTCTCCATGAAACCCTAAATTATAAATCATTAGGGTTTGAATTGATCCTTATGGTTGGAGCCACTTTTGAGTAAATTTCGGTTTATTGTGACACCATAGTAATTGTGTTGTTCATATGGTGTGTTGCTAGTGTTGGAAATATATTATATTGAACACTTGGAATTGGTATTGGCTTGGACCTCTTTTGGGCATTATTGTATAGCTTGCTTGGAATTGAGGTAGGGGAAAAATGGAGTATTTTCGTCTTTGTACAAAGGTGTGTGTGTCTATGTGTATATATGTCATATATATATATATATATATAGATGTGAGTTGTGTCTTGACAACTTAGACGATGATTTAGGCCCTTGAAAGCATGAACTTGTGATATAAATACTTGTTATGTTTTATGGATTATAAATGTGCAATTGTAAGCATTGTGATAATATGAGTACAATATATTGCCCAATGAAATGAGCATGTATTGTGATAAAGCATGTTGAAAAATATTGCTTATAAATGTGAACTTGTTTATAAATGTGAAATTGTAAGCATTGTGCTAAGTTGGATCCCATATAATGCAAATTGAGATAAACATGTATTGTGATGGCATATGTAGGGCTGTAAACGAATAGAGCGCTCGATGAGCTACTCGAGGCTCGGCTCGCTAAGAGCTCGGCTCGTGTTCGTTTGATTATTAAACGAGCCGAGCTCAAACAAAAATTTTAGGCTCGTTTATTAAACGAGCCGAGCTCAAACATTCATGAGCTCGGCTCGTTTGTTCGTGAACATGTTCACAAACATAAGTTCGTGAACATATTCATGAATATACTCACGAACAGGTTCGCGATCATGCTTGTAATTATTAATTTATTAGATAAAAAATGTTTAAAAAAAATAATATTAGCCTTCACATTATTCCAAAAAGTCATAAAATACTTTTCTTTCTTTTGAGTATTGGTTTTTGGAATTATCCTCCTTTTTCCCCTTTTGAGATTTTGGTTTTATTTTTTTTTCCTCCATCTCACCAAGTTAAGCTCAAAGCCAGACATCTAAAATTTCTCTCATATGCTCATAATATTTCATTTTACAGTAAATGGTTATCAAACTAAATCATATTATTGGGGATTTTATCAATTACACTCAATTGAACTCAATTAAATTACTTTGAATTATGGATTTTCTCAATTTCACTCAATTTAAGTCAATTTCACTAGTTTGAATTGGAAATTTTGTCATTTTCACTCAATTTTACTATTTTGAATTGAGGATTTTATCAATTCATTCAATTTATTTCAATTAAACTACTAAATTTGGAATTTACTCAATTGAACTTAATTTCACTACTTTAAGTTGGAGATTTTATCAATTTCACTCAATTAAACCACTTTGAATTGGGGATTTACTTAATTTCATTCAATTGAAGTCAATTTCATTACTTTGAATTAGGGATTTTGTCAATTGAACTTAATTTCATTCAATTTCACTACTTTGAATTAGTGAGTTTATCAATTCCACTCAATTGAACTCAATTAAACTACTTTAAATTGGGGATTTACTCAATTTTACTGAATTGAAATCAATTTCATTACTTTGAATTAGAGATTTTGTCAATTGAACTTAATTTCATTCAATTTCACTACTTTGAATTAGCGAGTTTATCAATTTCATTCAATTGAACTCAATTATACTACTTTGAATTGGGGATTTACTAAATTCACTCATTGAAGTCAATTTTCACTACTTTGAATTGGTGATTTATTCAATTTTACTTAATTGAAGTCAATTTCAATACTTTGAATTGAGAATTTACAGAATTCACTCATTGAAGTCAATTTCACTTAATTGAAGTCAATTTCAATACATTGAATTGAGAATTTTGTCAATTGAACTTAATTTCACTACTTTGAATTGATCATTTAATCATTTTCACTCAATTTAATTCATTAAACTACTTTAAATTTGGGATTTACTCAATTAAACTACTTTGAATTGGCAATTTACTCAATTTCACTTAATTGAAGTCAATTTAATTACTTTGAATTTGGAATTTTGTCAATTGAACTTAATTTCACTCAATTAAATTAATTTGAATTGAGGATTTACTGAATTTCAATAATTGAAGTCAATTTCACTACTTTGAATTGGAGATTTACTCAAGAAGCCAATTTCAATACTTTAAATTGAGGATTTACTCAATTGAACTTAATTTAATCAACTAGACTACATTGGATAGGGGATTTTATCGATTCCACTCAATTGAACTCATTTGATGCATTCTATTTTTCAAATCAAAATATGATTTTAGTTCAATTAATTATAAAAGTGTGAATCCTTTATATTCTATTTAAAAATTTAAAAATAAAATTTTAAACAAAAAAATAATTCACAATTTATTTTATAATTTTATTAAATATTAATTTATCAACTTATATATATATATATATATATATATATATATGTATCTATTTATACACAAAACCAATCCCTACACAAGCTACACGTGTCCCACTACTCTACTAACCCTTATCTTTCCTTGTCTTTCTTTCTTTCCCACCGTTTCTTTTCACCAAACCTAAAAGTACACCGAACCTCGCTTTTGGGCTCTTCATCTCATCTGTTCATCACAAAATCAACCACAAAGGATGGGTTGATTCATCTCATTTTGTAGATTTCTTCTCCGATCTTGTGGATTTCCACTTCTCCGATCATTTTGTGGAAATCTCATTTTGTGGATTTCTTTGTTACCTCTCTGAATCATTTCCACTTCTCCGATCTTGTGGATTTCTTCATGATCTGAAGTCCACCATTCACATAGCAACTGATATCTTGGAAATCGCCACGAATCTGGACTTGCATGCGTGTATCTCATAGTCGCTTTAGGGTAAGTGTTTGCGGTTGTTATTTTTTGATTTTCATGTACTGATTTATGATTTATGGTTTAGTTTTTGTTGGGTTTAGGGTTTAATTTGTTGTATATATATATTTTTTATTTCTGTACTATGTTATAATTTGATTTTAATTTGATTTTTTGTTGATTTGGGGGTATATTTTCCTAGGGTCTTATATTTCTGTACTGATTTAATATTTTATATTTATGTACCTTAGTCTTTGTTCAGTTGTTAATGTTTATTCTTACTATATTAAATTAGTAATATTGTTGTTAATGTGTTCAATTTTGGTGTATTTGAACATTAAGCATGCTTTTGTTGGCACATACTTGATTGTATTGTACGAACTCGTTTAAAGCTGTGAATTTGAGTAATTGAATGGTGTTTCCTTTTTAGGCTAATGTTCTGTTTGTTTTGGTGGGAAACATTTTCCCTGAAAATGGTGTAAAGCTGTAATTTTCTTTACATGAGTTGAATATAAGTGGTGGGAGTTCATCATATATGGGAATTACTTTGGAACCGTTATTGCAAATATTGGGTGTTGTTTGATCCTCCCTGTGTCCTCACCTAGCTTCTTAGGCTTGTCTTTGCTACTATACCAAGCAATGAAAATGGCCCTAGAATGAATTGTTTGAGACTGATCTTGAAATAAATATTAAGTAATTTTGCTAGTAATTCTATATATTTATTATTATTATTATTAAGAAGAAAATAAATAGAAAGAAATAACGATATAACAATAGCATGAAAACGAGCCAAGCTTAATAACAAGCTCGAGCTCGATAAAAAGTTCACGAGCCGAGCTCGAGTTTGCTATTTTAGGTTCGAGCCGAGCTCGAACAACAACATGTGAGCTCAACTCGAGCTCGAGCCCGAGCTCGAACACTCTTCCAAACTAGTCGAGCTGAGCTCGAACAAGCCACTACTCGGCTCGGCTCGGCTCGTTTACAGCCCTAGGCATATGGTTGTGATTGAGAACCTTCATGCATTTTGGTTACACCATGTAGTGTCAAAACATAGGTGTTGATTTATATAGGTTGTGTAAACATGTGTGAGTAATTTTGTATCGAATCGTCGCAACAACTGGCTAGGGGGTGTTCCCAACCTACAAAACTAATGTGTCTGGGAATCGGGTATAGGGTGAGTCGTCTCATTCTCAAAGTCATGGGTTGTTTATTGCATTCGATATACGAATCTTTAGTCACGGGTCGTCTCGTGCTACCGTCTTCCTTATTAAAAGTGAGAAGTGTCAAAATCACTTGGGAAGAATTGGTGCGGTACTCTTTCTCGTTGTAAATGCTTAGAGAGTGTATTCGTTAACCTTTATTGGGTGAAGTGTGTAATATGAGGTGTGTTGAGTCATATTGCATTTGAACTATCATATATGTGTGATTATGATCTTGATATTGAAACATGCTATAATTGTGAATAATTGTGATGTGAGCATGTTGGGGAGCTTGTTTGTTTGGTTCGATGGGGTTCCAGATTGGCGTGAGAGCCATGTGGAACAAGAGACCGACCTAGGGTTAGTGGCATGAACCTTGGTTGGGTTGAACCACTCGGACTACTGAGATTGAGGCGATGACACTTCCTCTAATGGGCTAGTGAGCTCACCCCACGACATATATATTTTTCAGGTGGTGATCCCTTTCCGGGAGGTCCGTAGTATTTCGGTAAAGATACGGTATGGATTTCGCCCTTTTGTGCATATGAAGGCGGAGTACCTATTTTGTAAAGTAGTAGTGTAATCCACATGTATAAACATGTTACTTTTGTTGTAAACTTGTAAATAAATACTAGATACTTATCTTTTGCCGGCTAGCGTGTTCGTCGAGTAGCTTACATTATGTACATCCCTTGGAGCGCTATGCGCGGGGATTATATTCTTTTGGGTGCACTCCGGTGCCAGAAATATAAAACTATGACATGTTTTGCCTTAGGGCACTTTGAATGATAATCTATGAATCCTTCTATTAGTGTTGTATAGTAGATTTCTACATTAAATGTGGTTATTAGGAAGTTGGCCGAAAATGACATTTTTCTAGTTTTTCAAACAAACCATTTTATTTTGAATGGAAAAACCCGCTTTCGCCCACCCCCGTAGCCCGGGGGAATCATCTTGTTTTAAACATGGTTTTAAACTCATTCTCACAAGGATTTTGACTTTTAGAAACCGGCGGTACTAATAGGAAGGTTTTTGGTTTAAATATTTACATTTGATGAACATAATTTGGAATATGGACCTAAATATGGGTATATACAAGCATAGGAATGTATACGTTGTTGTTACGGTGATTTTCGGGCCAATTGGAGCATTTTTTGGGTCCGTAAGTCGATTGACGGAATTGCGTCAGTCGACTGACAAATAGTTAAAACATTTCTATTGTGGTCAATCGACTGATGGTCCATGTCAGTCGACTGATTTTCCCAGGGAGTCCCAGTGTAGTTCCGTTTCGACGCTACTTCACTATTTCAACTATATCTCTAGATACGGGTGTCGGATGGAAGTGTTCTTTAGCTTTTTAGAAATTTGACTTAAAGCTCTTGATTTTAGACTTTTGAATTACTTCATTTGAGTCAGTGTTTAGGGCGAAATAGTCATTTGAATGTGATGGTATGTTTTGAACTTCAAATTTCAAAATGGTCGTTGTGATCGCACATCGCAACGGCCGATTTTCAAAATGTCGTAGTTTCTTCCTTGCACCTTCAAATTTTGTTCTGGTTGTTCCTACAACTTATTTTAATTCAAAACCTTGTCTTTATAAGTTTAAATTACTATTTTAATCCCGAAATGACCATTTTACCCTTGAGTGAACACATATGTTTAAATGGTTCGTTTAAGGTGTCGTTTGATTCATTCCACTTCTATTTTGATCCCGATGGATCTTGTTGGCATCTTTTAAGTGTGAATGTATATTGTACCCTTGTACAGGTATTTGACAACTCAGTGATAAAATTTTCATTTCTTTTCACTTCCGCATTCACTCCCTTAGCTCACTCTTAGGTTCGGGTTTCGGATTCCTAGGACATTTAGGGCGTGACATTACCCCTAAGAATGTCGTTTCCTTTAGTTACTTCAATAAAAAGCAAGAACTATTAGCTTTGGCCTTGTTTCAATTTCAAAATTTTCTTAGATAAGAGTGTTGGATGGCATGATGTGTTACATTCTATCTTGAAATATTAATAAAAGAGGCCGAAGCCTATTCCCATTATCTATCCTGCAAAAAAATAAAGATTAAGAATTTTCCTAATTATTGAAATAACAGAGGCGTATTAACCTGATTCACACAAACAGAGGAATGCAAAGGTTAAGAATTTTCCTAAGTGCTGAAATGAGAGAGGCATGTCTAACCTTATTCGCATGATCAGAGGAATATAAAAGTAAATGTCCTAAGTGTCAAAATGACATAGGCATATCAACTTAAGTCATACTAACATAGGAATGGAATAATTGAAATAACTTCTCTAAAGTGTTGAAGTAACAGAAGCATATCAGCTTGATCCGCACAAAATGAGAGTTAGAATCATCCCAAGTATTAAAACAACAGTGGCACAAGCAGAGGCAAAAATTCTATAAAGAAACAGTAGCCTGCTTTCATTAATAATAAAACAAGTTACAAAAATCCTGAGGGGCATGAAACAAAATAAATAAAAAAATACTAGGTCTTATTGGGGCCACTAAACTCCTTCCCAAACGAGTCTACTATTTGGGTCAGAGCAAAATGTTGAGCAGAGGGGTTCAAAGGATCAACAGGAAGATTCCCCTTAAGGAACTCAGTAAAGAGGACCTCTGTAAGCTCGGGCTATGGGCTAGCATATAGGGGATTGACCTATTTGTCAGATCTTTAAGCGCATTGTTGAAACCCTTATGCCATAACTACCCAGCCACAATCTAGTTGAGCTGCCCGTAGCACTTGTGCATACAGAGGCCCCCAGCCTTGCACATTTTTAGAGCGGACTGAGAAAGACTAAGGTTGTGCTCCATGGACTCCTTGTCAGCAGAAAGATGGGCATTCCGCTCCTTCTCAGAAGCAAGATCCTTCTCGAGCTCAGGAACTCTGGAAGGGAGCTCCCCAGCATTGGCCTCATGCGTTAGGCACGGCGCATGAGTACTAAAAAGCGCTTCAAAATCATAAGGCAAAGTACATCAGTAAACCACGATGAAGGATAGAAGAATATACTTATTGATGATATCACTTACCCCCATAATAAGCCCGGGAGTCTTGGCCACAAGGTCAGCAGGTCAGCTTCCCTCTGTAACTCAAGTTCCTTCATATTTCAGAGGCCTTTGACCCGAGCCATCATTGCACCCATCAAGGTAAGGCTAGGACTAGTAGACTCTGAAGGAGCCTTGCTCCGTGACCTTTTTGGAGGTTTGTCCTTAGCCACGGGCCTGGTGCCTTAAAGAAGACTGAATCAATTAAATAATAGTGGTCTGCACTAGCACAGACCTAAAGGACCCACCAGCAATCGCAATAGTTACTGCGGGGGGGGGGGGGGGGGGGGGGGGGTCAGATGCTGGGTCCAGAGCCTGATCACCTGGAGTATGAGAAACAATCTCCTGGATATCATCATCATCATCATCAACAACAACCATAGGGTGGATAGGGGTCAGCATCCCGAAGGAAACACCTAACCTTGAAATATCCTGCAAATTGGCAAGAGTAAGCAGGTCAGTGCGTGACTTACGACCTAACCAGACTTTGGCTCTAAGCAAAGCAAAACGTGCCTCTACATCCCGAACAATTATTTCTCTACTTTCTAAACCTAAAAACTTATATACATAATCCGCCATGTGTTGGTCACACCCAGAGCAGATACAGGTCTCCTTGTGTAAAAAAAAGAGGGGGGAAGAGTGATTCGGCTAAAGGCCTTCGGAATAGGAAATATTTGGGAGAGGGGGTATAACCAGACGCCCTTCACCAGAACTATCTTCATTTTCGAGTATTTCTCTGTATTCTCGATACCGGAGCAGATGGACCGGCCTTTGAAGGGGTAGAAGTTGTACCTCCCCTCACATCCTTGTAGATCTTGAATTTTATAGCAAAGGAAAAGATATGCCAGGCCCAACTTCAGCCTCTTATCCCGATTCAACAGAATCAGAATTGAAACAATCCTGATAAAATTAGGGTTAACTTGCAAAGGGACAAGACCAAGAGTAAAGAAAATGTAATGGAAGAGGGGATGAAGGGGGAATCTAAGAATCTTGACTTGAAGGCTAGAGAGAATAACATCATTTGGGCCCACGCCGTCACCTAATCCAAAATCTAGCGACATGTGACACTCCTCTAGAACCACGTCCATGGGAACTTTACATTCCTTCCTCAAACTATGAATATTGGTTGATTTCCTGTTATGGGGTTCAATAAGATCTACCTTGAAAGCTTCAGGCTCGATAGGATCAATCATAGAGGGATTAGAATTGGCAGAAGTCTCCCCTCCCTCTACTTGGAGACGAGCATGAGTCTGAAGAGAAGAAGAGGAAGAGGAATTTCCAGAAGATGGGCTCTAAGTGTCAGATCCACCATACTCTTGAGGGTTTCTGTCATTAACCGAAATGGTGTCATTACTATCAAACATAATGATGGAAGAGTCATTTTACTTACACAGAAAAAGGAGAAAGAGAGTCTCCGACGAGGAACTTCAAGAACTCCAACGAATAAAATCTCCAGAAATCAGCAAATAATCCAAACACATTGAGAGAAAGTTCAAAGATTAGAAGTGAGAAAGTGAAAATGAAATCATGAATGATATATATAGATTCATCAAATAACACCCCAACCGGTGCCATTAATGGCAGTGGAGGCAGTGCAACTTCCAAAAGGGACAAATGCGAAGAACAAGGAAGCCCAACGGTCTTTTCAAAATTCAAATACCACACGCCACATGCCTCATCATTACCATGACATCATATATATAGATGTTAACCTACATACAAGTGTTCGGGTCAGGCTCATTGTTTCACTGAATCAGACCCAAAGGGGGCAATATAAGGGCCAAAATTATAAGGCTAGTGTGGGCCAAAATTATCAGGCCCATGTGTAAATTTGTACAAGCCCATTCGATGTAACCCTAGCCCGTTAGTAGGATAATTCTAGAAGGAATTGGTCTCCAAAGTCTTCACCCACTAAGTTTGGAAATGGGGGAGTTATTTTGAGCATGTAATCACGCCCCACTAAATTAGGGCCATGATTGAAGAACAAATATCATGATTAATGGGCTAAAAGGCCTTATATTCTTTTGTATAAATATGGCCTAAGAGTCCTAATAAAATCATTTGAGTGTTTGAACAAAAAATAGCACTTACAATATGCCAAAAACATGATGTATAATATAAAAAGAGTTTTACATAGAATATGATTATAGCTTAGGTATTGTAGTTATAATATCCAAAGAATTTTGAATGTAATGTAATTATAACATATGTATTTTATTAAAAGAGAAATATAATAGATAAATCTAATTGTAGAGTTAGAGTTAATATAAAACACATTCTAATTATATAGTATATATATATATATATATATAGACATGTACGTACATTAAAGAGAGAAAGACATATCGGTTATTAGTACAACAACTTTGGTCGACTGTGCCGAGTAAGAGATTGGACAAAGAATCCCACTATAAAGTGAAAAGACATATTTAAAAGACATACCTATTCTAATTTATTTTATTTTTGATTTAAAATGTGAAAAAATATTGTTTAGAAATATTATAGGGGGTTTGTACTTTTATAAGTGGGTAAATTATTATGACCTCCCTTGAGGTTTCACATAATTATTCTCACATTAAAGTTTTAAAAATAAGATATTCAACCTCCCTTGAGGTTTTGTTGACTCAACTTTGGGTACCCCTACTACCAAATAACAATTAAATTCACTAAATTAAGAAAGAACAAAAATTTTAAAACCTAAAAGTATCCTTAAGAGTGACAAAATTTATTAAAATAATCTCACCAACTAATAAATCTTACCAAATTAGCCCTACATACTCTCATATTAAAAATTTTGAGAAAGAAAAATGTGTGGCTATGGTTGCTTGACAAGTGATAATGATAATTTTGGATGATATCAAATGAGGGATATTTTAGTATTTGAAACGATAGGATGACATTAGACATGTAAAACATAAAGTACTTCAGTTTAAAACACTTAAGTTGAGGGTATTTTAGTAAATGAAAAAAATATTACTTTAACATTAGACTGGCAATGACAGGGGATGTCAGAGTAAATTTATATAAATTTTAATCTGAGAGTAATTATATGAAACCTTAGGGGAGATCAGAGTAAGTTACCCTTTATAAGTAATATAGATTAGGGATGTTCAAAAATCCGGCAAATCAGTAAATCCAATCCGTCCAATCCGATCCGGATAAATTGGGTCAGATTTTTTATAGATTGGATTGGACATGGATCCAAAAATACTCAATCCGGTATTTTTTGGATCGGTTCTAGATTACATTTTCAATAATCTGGTTAATCCTGTACTGTTTATATATATTTTAATATATTATATTAATAATATATCACATAATATATTATTTTAAATTAAACTATAATATCTTATATCAATAATATACTATTCTAAACTAAATCATAATATCTTATTCTATACTAAATAGATATCTATATATATCCATACTAATGTAAAAATGTAAGTCATTTCTAATATGTTCATACATTAAAACATTCATCATTATTGCAATTTTCAGGAAAATATAATGGAAGACTTTCTATTAGTTATCTATTATTATAAAAGAGTAATGCCTCTAAAACATTTTTATACATTTATTCCATTTGAAAAATTACAATTAAAATTTAATTTAATAAAGACTTTAATAACTAAATTAAAAAAATATATATCATTAAAGTACATTAATACATTTTATTATTTCAATGCATGTATTTTCTTTTTAAAAATGTATACACAATAATTAGAAAAGAAAATGAATGGATACCCAAATTTTAAATTTTTATAATTTCATAGTTAAATGAATATAACATATGATCTTCTATAATTATTACTAAAAAGTTGTTGTGTTGTGAAATATATTTCATTCAAGGTTGCAATATAAGTCATAACTTTAAGTTTTGTATATTTCATATATCAATATAAGTCAAACTTCAAGCACAAAATTGATTACGTGCCTCGCAAGTGCCGATTCAAATTAAAGCACAATAGACGAAATTGAAGCACTCGACTCTTTTGATATTGAATCAAGTATGTTTATTTATTCATTACAATTTATTTATAGTTATTTGTTAATAATTAACTAAACTTAGTTTTACTTTTGTAACCATTACTTTTGAATCAATCGTTGAAGTTTCCGGATGTTGTATGAATATTTTATTTATTTACTCCAACTTTATTATTTTTTTATTATGTACAATTTGCTATTGTGACATTATCACTTGTATGTTTATTATCCATGTTTGTGTCAATTTGCTACTGTGACACTATCACTTGTATGATTATGTTTGTGTCAATTTGTTACTGTGACACTATCAATACAAGTCACTACTATTATTTATTATCTATGTTTATATACAATTTACTCAAGTTTATTTTCTATATTTTTGGATCAAGTATGTTTAGTGTTGCTATTTGTTACAGCCTACTATAACACTTACTTTTATTCGTGAAAGTTTCTTGTAATTCTCTTTGCTATATTTATTTTTTAATCTTTGAATCCGTGAATCCGATCCGAACCAATATGGCTCATTGCGGTCAGGTTTGGATTGGATCCGTTGGACAAACGGATTGGATTGGATCCATAAATGGTGAATTCGGTGGGTATTAGTGGATTGAATCCAAAATACTCTCAATCTGTTCCAATCCGATCCGTTAACACTCCTAGTATAGATATAGATATAGATATAGATATATATGCATATATTTTTATATACACCCAATTTCCCTCATCATCTCCTACACCTGGAACAAAATTAGGGTTTGTCGACCACTGGTGCTTGAAATTGTTTCCCTTAGACACGAATTGCTACTTGTTTCTCGCATTTCTCCGGTGAATTTGTGGTTGCCGCGAACATTTCCCACCAAATCATGTGATTATCATCTTTAGGTAAGATTTTTGTTTGGCAATAAATGTTTTCCATATCATATTTTCCTTTACTTTGTTGTTGCTAGAAAATCTAATTGTTCCGTTAAGTGATGTAATTTAGTGGAATTTTCATTGTATTCTAACTGTTTGATGATTTGTCTCAATGGGAATATATATACATATATAAATTCTTTACCTTGTTATTGCTAGAAAATCTAATTATTCCATGAATTAATGTAATTGACCGGAGATTTCTTTCCATTTTAATGGGAATGTGTATATATAGATATATATTTACTATATCTGTGCTATTGAAACTTTTCTTGAGATACGCGACTATGAAATCTTAAGTAAGGATAGTAAGTTCACACAATTGGACAAACCGTTTGATTTATGTGAGTGAGGGTTGATGTCATGTTCGGATTAAGTAATTATTGTAAAATCTTTAGTCTTATAATGCAGATTAGGTTAGTGGGTAGTTCATCAATTGTGGGATAAGTTTAGACCTAAGTCGGTCTGTTTGTGCCAAAATCACCCACTTCCTCCTTAAATTAAACCACAAAGAAAGGGGGATATTACCTGCATAAAACTAGGGGAAACATCTTTTCCAACTTGAATGGTATTAAGAGAAAGAAGGAGCTAGGTCAGTACACAAGGCTCTCGCAACTGAAGAGTTTGAAGAAAGTTAAATGTACATAGTCTTAATATCCACATCAGGAGGGGAGGCTGTGCTAAATATGTCAAATATAGCCGATCCCTTAGTTTAACGACAAACAAGAAAAAAAGGAGATAAAACACTCCAAGTAGAGTGATACATAGAAACACACAAGCGGACTCATATTTCTCTTCCATGAGTAGTTTATTTTGAGTTCCATTAGGCAGGATAGAGTCTTCAGGTAAGAGGAGACCTATGAGGCACTCCTTTCCTCTCACGCTTTCTCTTCACCATTGGGGTTTGGCTGCCTTCTTCATCTGGAGGCGGCCTTTGGACAACAAGAAAGGGAGGTTCGATTTCATTTTTCTTACCTAAAAAGCTTCAACCTGCAAAGTTTGATTCCAAGCAAAGTTTATAGATGTTTGAACAAATGAAAAATTATAATGCACTAGTAATGTCTCGTTTTCTTACCTTGCATGCAATGGAACAGTAGCGGTTAGCATTTGGGTCCAGTAGTTTTCTCTGGCACGCCTCACATACCGCATTCACATCTATTTGTGAACCGCTGTGCCGAAGGGGATTTAGAGAAATGACCAACTGCTTGTTGCATTTGTAGGTCTGCAATAACAAAGAATAACACATGTAAAGCAGTTGCATATTTCTCTACCATGAGTATATGTAAAAGGCTAAAGAGCAAAATGGCATTAAATGTGTTCTTACTTGTTATAAGAGAGTAGTCATAAACAAAAAACAAAAAATAATTGGAGAAGGTATTTGAATTTCGTGACAATGTAAAGTAGGGATGGCAATGGGGCAGGGCGGGGTCACACCCCCTATCCCTATCCCTGTATAACTTTGTCATCCCCATACCCGCCCTAAAATCGATTACTAAACAGGGTATGTGGGGTGGGGTAAGGCTAGGTGGGGGCAGAGCGGGGTGGTTTATCACCATAAATAATAAAAAAATTTCTTATGCAAAAATATTTAAATTTTTAGCAAAAAATTTGAACTTATTATTATTGTAAGAGTATCAAAGTAATACATACAATTTTTTACACAGTTGAGACAAGATTAAGGCTAGAAGAGAGAAGAGGTAAGGATACTAGGAATTGGTATTGGGTGACATGTAGTAAACAATGAATTAGGAGGCTAGGGTTTACTTGTGTGTATGTATAGGTACACAAGTGTAATATCGGTAATTAATAAGTGCAAGTATGTAATTTCACTATGATTGTAAGCAGGGCAGGGCAACATAATCGGGCGATGCGACCCTCCCCCACAGTCGCCTCGGAACTCGAACGTTTTTTCCCCTTCCACGTACATGCCCCCATTTATTTAACTGGGTTCCCAAATCTGTTTAAATCGAGGCAGGGTGGGGTGGTTCCCCATTGGGGCGGGGATTTTTGCCATCCATATTCTAAAGATAAATTCATCTCCCTTGCTAGTTCAAATTTTCCTTTCTTTCGACAACCTGCTATCTGGGTATGATTAGTGAATAATAACTATGGTATTACTAAAAACTATAATTGTTCCAATCAAGTAATATAATTGTTGGTTGCAATATTTCAACGATTTGCTTTACGGGGTATGATTAGTTAGCTGTGCTATTAAAACTTTTCGATAGTGGTGATATTTGTATGGTTCACAAGTAATTTAATGAAGAAAATTGATATTACAAGACTTCTAACAAAGTAACATAAAAATATAATAAGTTGTTTAAAAAGATAAAATTTGATCGATATATCTCCCATTTGTGATGTTATTTATACAGTGTATTTTTCATTTCAATTTATCACAATAAATTAAAGAATATAACATTATCTATTTTTGTTTAGAAAAGATAAAGCAAAATTTGTAAATGTATGAAATCTGGATCAAAACTTTAAGTCACTAATTGACAGGCACAATAAATTATTTTAAATGAAATGAGCAAGACAACTCAAATATTTGTTTCAATAAAACGACACTGTAGTTTAAAATATATAAAACACCTACTATTGAGTAAAAAAATTGAATGTGTTAAACCCAAATTATTCTTGTAAACATATTTTTATAAAAAATATAGGTGTCATACATAAAATCATTTTACAAAAATTATATACGTGGTTGAGTATTCAAATAACAATACAATCAATATGCTTCACCATGTGGCTAATGGGGAGAACATTCTTGGAAGCTTGTCCATAAACTTTTATTTGCTCATTGTGTTGTTGTAATGGTTGAAATATTTGGCCCAACCATAGATAGGCCACAAGACTGATGAGCCGACGACGGATGGGCCAAAGGCAGATGGGCCAGAAGACGGATGGGCTGAAAACAAGTAGGCCAAAAACAACAATGGGCCTATGGAAAATTCTAGAATCTAAAGTGTGATCCACAAGGCAAGGAGTAATCCAATTATAGAATAAAGAGTCCAAAAAAGGGTAGAGTTTATCAAATCCCTTGATTTAAGGGATTGGTAAACTTAGATACATGGGCTCGACCCATCTTCCATAATTGTGTATAAATACATGGCTTTGATGAATGAGAAAGGATCCAAATTCTGACCCAATTATTATTGTGTAACTTTTCTACATTTACACAATTGGCGCCGTCTGTGGGAAACCCTATTATTGAAATCCTTTTTTTTAATAAGTTTCTCACCCTCTGCAAAAGAGCTAAGATTCGTGCCATCAATGGCGATCACACGTTCACAACAGACCGATTTACCTCCAAACAGAGGCCAACAACCAGAAGATCCGATAAGACGAGCCCTAGAGGAGAGGACTGCCGAGTTAGAAAGGCAGAACGCTGAACTGGCGGCAAAATTGGCTCTACTGCAGAACCCACAGGAGGACCATGACGATGAGCAGTCTGGCCAGCGTGAACGATCTGTAGGTCGCCAGACAGATATGGATGACCCGCCCGCTAGAGCCCACAACGATCGTGAGGAGAATGCAGAGTCATCCCTACAGGTTCTTGGGGTACATAACCCCGAAGAGGTCCTGACCATGAAAAAACTAGAGGAAATCATGTCCAGATTCCAACGGGACGTACTTAGGGATCTGAAGATACAGACCCCAATCGATCTGGCATCCGAGGCGTCCATAGACGCCGTTCAGACAGCATTCACCGTCTCGATCACCAGCGTGCCCTATCCGGAAAGGTTCAGATTACCGAAGTTCACCCTGTTCGATGGTACAAAAGATCCAACAGAACACATCTACCACGTTCATACCAAGATGAATGTTTACAACGAGAACGAGGCCTTGCTCTGCAAAGTTTTCCCCACCAGCCTGACCGAAGCAGCCCTCTTGTGGTTCAGAAAGCAACCACCCCGATCGATCGGTAGCTGGCTCAGACTCTGCGAATTATTTATTGCCCAGTACTTCGGCAATAAAAGGCAGAAGAAGACTATCTCCAGTCTATTCACCATGATCCAAGAGAAGGGCGAATCCCTGAAAAGTTTTGTCTCACAGTTCAATGTGGAGATGTCTTCGATTGACAACTGCGATCAGCATTCAACCGTCGAAGCCTTCAGAATGGCCCTAATCCCTGGAACTAAATTCCATCAATCCCTAGTCAAAAGGCCACCATCCGATATTGGAGAACTTAACTCTAGGGCACAGGGGCACCTCCGAATAGAAGAAGAGTTGGTCATACGACAGAGAAGGACCGCCTTTGCAACAATGGAGGCCAGAGCATCCGAATCCTCCAGGGTTAAGGATCGTGCACCAGACCAGAAGCGACCAAGCGCCCCTCCTGCTCCTTCCCCAGTCCCATAAAAACGACCAAGGTTTGAGGAAAAGGTCACCCCCTTAAAAGTGACCTTGGCAAAGCTATACCAGGAGACAAAGGGCAAAGGAATGTACCGATCACGACCACCCATCAGACAGCCGATGGACCAAAGGGATATGTCAAGGAACTGCGCCTTCCATGGCGAGTACGGGCACCACGCTAACGAATGTAGAAGCCTCAGGAGACAGGTGGAAGCCATGATTGCAAAAGGAGAACTGACCTAGTACGTGGCCAAAGAAGTAACCCGATCAGACCAAGCGTCGCATGCGCCTGCCAAGGGAGCTATGGGACAACCCGTACGTGTCATTCACATGGTCCATGGAGGATCAAGTCAATCAGAGACAGAAGAGGCCCGAAGGTCCCAGATGCGGCAAGCTCAGAAGCTACGTAGGGTTGGGGAAGTATGCGAGTTTAGAGGCCCGAAAGAGGATGCCCGGATAGTCTTAACTTTTGCGGATATGAGGAGCATTCAGATGCCACACGATGATCCTTTAGTGATCTCCCTCATGGTCTCGAACTGCTTGATCAAAAGGGTGATGGTTGACCCTGGGAGCAGCGCCAACATCATCACAAAATGGGCCTTTGAGAAGCTAGAAATCAACCCTCAAGAGATTGTACCATCCAGAAGCCCTATAGCAGGATTTGATGGTAGAAGAATGGAACCAGTGGGAGAGATCCAACTACCGGTAATAGCAGCAAGGCGCACGCTCCGAGAGACTTTCGTGGTGGTAGACGTCAAACCTTCCTATAATCTCCTCATGGGAAGGGGATGGATCCATCGGATGCACGGAGTCCCATCAACCATGCATCAAGTCATGCGTTGTATCGATTCGAACGGAGTGATGTGATTGACATCAGGGGCGATCAGGTAGCAGCAAAGGAGTGTTATGCTGTCACTATAAAAAGTCTAAAAAGAAGGACGGAACCAGAACGAGGGTCACATTCCAAGGTAGTACCCAATGACAAATAGCAATTACAGGAAGGGGGTTCGGGTCACCGGTAGCAGTTGAACCATTACTGGAAGTTCAAATTTGTCCCGACCGCCCTGAAAGGTTTACTTATGTTGGCTCAGGCCTCAGTCCACAAGAAAAAGAGGAATTAGGGTCCTTTCTCCGATCCAATGCTGACATATTTGCGTGGAGTCATATGGACATGACCGGTATTGATCCATCAGTAGCCCTGCATTCTCTCAATATGGATCCCAACACAAAGCCCGTTAGACAGAAACAGAGACGAATGGGGGCCCATAGAAATCAGATCATAGCTGAAGAGGTTGATCGGCTTCTGCAAGCAAGATTCATAAAAGAGGTCCAGTACCCTTCCTGGTTGGCGAACGTGGTGGTAGTCCAGAAGAAAAACGGCAAATGGAGGGTATGTGTTGACTTCACTGATCTGAATAAAGCATGCCCGAAAGACTGTTTCCCTTTACCAAAGATCGACCAGATGGTAGATGCCACCGCAGGTTTCGAACGCCTGAGCTTTCTGGATGCATATTCTGGGTATAACCAGATTCGAATGAATCCGGAGGACCAGGAAAAGACTGCCTTCATCACTGAATCAGGTACATTTTGTTACACAGTTATGCCTTTCGGACTAAAGAATACAGGTGCTACTTATCAAAGATTGGTCAGGAAGATGTTCCAAGGGATGATGGGATCAACCATCGAAGCCTACATCAACCACACAGTAGTCAAAAGCAAGGTGAAAGAAGACCATCTTGCTGATCTGCGGCAGGTGTTCAACACCCTCCGGGAGTACAACATGAAGCTCAACCCAGCCAAATGTTCTTTCGGAGTTTCCTCAGGCCAGTTTTTGGGGCACATAGTTGATCGGACGGGAATACAGGCTAGCCCTGCGCAAGTCAAAGCTCTCGTAGAGACAGTGGAGCCAAAGTCCCGGAAGGAGATCCAGGTACTAACCGGAAGAATAGTGGCCCTTAGTCATTTCATCTCTCGGCTAACCGATCGGTGTAGGCAGTTCTTTGAAGCAATAAAAGCGGCAAAAGGAGAGGTATGGGGGCCGGAGCAAGCGGAGGCCCTGAACAAACTCAAAAGTTACATGGAGAAGCCCCCAATACTGGCAACCCCAAATGTCGATGAGCCATTGCATCTGTATCTAGCCATTTCAGCAACATCTACCAGCGCCGCTCTGGTCAAGGAGGGCAAAGGGTACCAGACACCAGTCTTCTACACCAGCAAAGCCCTTGCCGACAAGGAAACCCATTATTCAAAATAGGAGAAGCTGGTACTATCACTGTTCAATGCTAAGCGATGTCTTCGGCACTATTTTGAAGCACACCCGATCATAGTTCCTAATTTAACTTCGATCAGATCCATAATGGCCAAACCTGAGTTATCCGGGAGAGTATCAAAATGGGCAATTGAACTTGGGATTTTTGACATAACCTATGTCCCCCGAACGACCATCAAAGGGCAGGCGGTAGCTGACTTCCTGTTAGAAACCGATGTGGCAGACTCTGTAGAAGAACGTGAGCTCGAATTATGGGTGGTGTTCGTGGATGGATCATCAAACATCAACGGATCAGGGATCGGAATAGTACTCGTAACACGAGATGGTACTAAAATCCAGCAATCCATTCGATTGGAATTTCCAACCTCTAACAATGAAGCCGAGTACGAGGCCCTTCTTGCAGGAATTCGGTTGGCCCGAAGCCTTCAAGTGCAGAAAGCAGAAGTTCGAAGTGATTCCCAGCTAGTCGTACGACAGTTAAAAGGGGAGTATGAAACCCGAGAGCCGAAGATGGAAGCATACAAGAATCTGGTGCTAAGAGAGGCTGAAATGTTCCAGCAAATCAACTTTGAACAGATTCCCAGAGGAGATAACTCCGTAGCAGATCATCTGGCTAACCAAGCCTCCGCGGCGGGAGAAGGTATGACTCGCACTGTACCAATAGACTTCGTCGTCCGATCCAGCTTGGAACCCCCCGAAGAAGTAATGGTTATCCCATGAGTCATGATTTGCAACATTTGCTTCAAAAGGGTTTCTCTATAATTTGGGGTACAGAAATTAATCTTGAGATTTATGATATCGCAGGGTTCAATGTGATTTTAGGAATGTAACTAAATATAAGTAGTGACATGGTAACATGGGCTTACAGCCAAGTGGTGGTTTATTCACTTTGTAAGCTAGGCTGAAAGGTTCATGTTTTGCCTTGGTGATTTTACATCAGGAAACGATTCTGTATGTCTCTCAGACTGTAATATTATCTTAACAGTGAGATGGTAAGTATTCAGCCCAACAGCAGCATGATAATAAGTGTTCAGGCCCACAGCAACAGGATAGTAAGTGTTTGGGCCTACAACAATGTCGTTCGAAGAGTCTTAAATGCTTGTATATATTTTGTATTCTTTGTGTCATTTTTTAACTCTCAACTTTATTGTGCAAATATGTCACATAGTAGTTTATACAGGGAAAGAAAAAGATGAGAAAAGTGAAGTCTAAAACCTATGAACTTAAGGTTGAAAATGCTTGTTTGAATCAACAATTGTAAAAATTTATGAATGATGGTATTCTCCCATCTTAGTCCAAGGGATGTTCCATTTACCAAATTGCATGACAACTATTGAATGAAGGTGATGGTGGTGTTATGTCATTGTTTATGAAACGAAATCAGGCATCTTTAACTGTAGAATAATTGAGAATACTAAACAGGTCAAAGGTACTGTAAAAATTTGAAACAAAAATTATTTATCAATTAAAGAAGTAATACCTGAATTCTCGAGCAATCAATATGCTTCTCCATCTCAGTAATGGGGACAGCATCTTTGTAGCAATATCAGTTCAATTTAATTACGATGTGGTGGCCATGAGTGCCCGAAGAGATACAGTGGTGGCAAGCGGGTAACTCACAGGTTATGCAATACATGTTCAATTCGTTCTTCCTAGCTTCATGCATTGAACAAGAGCTGAAGAAGGTCCGCTGTTGAAATGGCTGAAGCCATTCCAGCTTTTCCTTCTTATGTTGGGCTGCACTGTCCTGCAAATTTAACCTTTTCTAGTCAGTGAATACAGGTGACTAAGATGATTTAGTCGCTATAGAGCATGAACAAACTGAAAATATGTACAATAGTGTCTACTGTAGTGAATGATCTTATTTATTATGCCCTGAAAGTAGTGTGTAGTAAGCTGTGTTTTTATCTTTCCTGTTTTCTTGTTATTGGAAGTGCAGTTTACTAACTTAGAAACATGAAAAATTGGTGATATAGTAGTGTCAGTATAATGTAAATGCTTGGAAGTTATCAAAAGGAGGAAGTGTTGTCTTACCTTGAGGATAAATTATGATTTTGCATGTAAAGGAAATTTTTGGTGCCTTCCTTGGGCTAAATTTTGATTCCAAACATTGTTTCTTTAGGTGTTTGAAGTTGGATCACAGTTACTCTTTTCTTCCATAATACCTACAGAATAGAAAAATATAGTAAGTCTTTTTGTGTGTGTGTGTGTTCCTGAAGATTCTCATAAATTGCTTTATTCTGGTCATGACTTGGCTTCATATTTTTTTTTTTTTTTTCTTTGTAGTGGAAAAGTGTAAATTGAGAGAATAGTTTAGGAATTATTTTCTCTTCAATATAATAATCTGATTTACATGGATTCCAATTACAAGAGATCTAAACTAGGAAAAAAATAACTAATTAGTTTACCTAACAAAGATACATTCCTAATCACTGCCTAATTTACATCTATCAATTATAATCACTGCCTAATTTACATCTATCAATTATAATCACTGCCTAATTTACATCTATCAATTATTGACTAATTTACAGCTATACAATCTTGGTAATTACTGTCGAATATCAATCTAATTTCCCAACACTCCCCCTCAAGCTGGCTTGAAGATATCTTCCATAGTCAGCTTGCCCATTAAAACATCAAATTGTTTCTTGTGCAGCCCCTTAGTAAATACATCAGCAATCTGTTCGGTAGTTGGGATGTATGGCATACAAATCAGCCCACTATCAAGTTTTTCCTCGATAAAGTGTTTATCCACTTCTACATGTTTTGTTCTATCATGAAGAATCGGATTGTGGGCGATTGAAATTGTTGCCTTGTTATCGCAGTATAACTTCATGGGCAGTGAATATGAAGCCTTCAACTCTTCTAACATTCTTTTAATCCACATAACTTCACAAATACCATGAGCCACTGCTTTAAATTCAGCCTCTGCGCTGCTTCTAGCAACCACATTTTGTTTTTTGCTTCGCCAAGTAACAAGGTTCCCTCCAACAAAAGAACAGTATCCGGATGTTGATCTCCTATCTGTTATACTTCCAGCCCAGTCTGCATCTGTGTAGGCTTCAATTTGTAGGTGTCCACGTTTTTTAAAAAGTAAACCTTTCCCAGGAGTCCCCTTCAAATATCTCAGAATTCTGTAAACTGCTTCAAAATGCTCCGATCAAGGCGAATGCATGAATTGACTAACCCCACTTACAGAAAATGCTATATCCGGTCGTGTATGAGACAGATAAATCAATCTTCCAACAAGTCTTTGATATTGTTCCTTGTTCACTACACTTTCGGTCTTAGCAAGTTGTAATTTTGTTATGGGTTCCATTGGTGTTTCAGCAGTTTTACAGCCAAGCATACCCGTTTCTCTAAGCAAGTCCAGTACATACTTGCGTTGATTGACAAATATACCTTCCTTAGACCTAGCAAACTCCATTCCGAGGAAATACTTCAAAACACCCAAGTCTTTGATCTCGAATTCATCAGCAAGCCTTTCTTTTAGTCTTTTCAGTTCGGCACTATCATCTCCTGTCAAGATAATATCATCCACATAAACAATCAAAATAGCAATTTTACCTTCTTTTGAGTGTTTATAAAACATGGTATGATCTGCTTGACTTTGACAGTATCCGTGACATCTTACTGCTTTGCCAAAGCGTTCAAACCAAGCCCTCGGGGACTGTTTGAGGCTGTATAATGACTTTCTTAATCTGCAGACTTTATCTATGCCAAGTCTTTCTTCGAACCCCGGTGGAAGACTCATAAAAACTTCCTCTTCTAAGTCTCCATTAAGGAACGCATTTTTCACATCCAATTGATGTAAAGGCCAATTGGAATTCACGGCAAGGGACAATAATACTCGAATTGAGTTTATTTTGGCTACCGGGGCGAATGTCTCTTGGTAGTCGATTCCATAGGTTTGTGTAAAACCTTTTGCAACAAGCCTCGCCTTGTACCTCTCTATACTGCCATTAGCCCTGTATTTCACTGAAAAAATCCATTTACACCCTACAGTTTTCATGTCTCTCGGCAAGTCAACTATCTCCCACGTGCCATTCTTCTTAAGAGCGTTCATCTCCTCAAGTACTGCCAATTTCCAATTCGGATCATCTAGTGCTTCCTGGATATTTCTTGGAACAACAACTTGATAAATATTTGAAGTAAATGCTCTATGATTATTGGAGAGTCTTTGGTAGGAAATATATTTGGCAATAGGATATTTAGTGCATGTTCGGGTTCCTTTTCTTATGGCAATTGGAATATCAAGATCAGAGGTTTTATTTTTTGGAGATACTATATGATCTGAATCCGAAATGGGGGCAGAAGATAAAATAGGAATAGAATTAGATAAAACAGGAATGGGAGAAGAGTTACCTGAGATATTCAAAGAGCCATTGTTCAGGGATTCTGATTGATTCTGCACTGGGATGATAGGAAGATTGTAACGTCCGGTATTTTTACGGGTTAATTTAAATTTTTTTATTTAAACAATTATGTGCTTATGTGCTTAATGTGTTTAATTGTTTTAGCATGCCTTACATGTTGTACGTGTTATAAAAATTGTACGTAGCATGTTTTATTTTCATTTCGAAATTAATGAAAATTATTGAGAACGATTTCGGGAAAGAAATGACTGAGGGGTAAAAGAGTAATTTCACATTTGGAACAATTAGTGGAAAATGTAGAAATTAGGGCAAGAATGGCATTTTAGTAATTAGGGAGGATGACAAGGGGTAAAAGGGTAATTAAGAGTCTTGATGGCACTCTTGTAATTAACCCCAACATTGGATGATTTTGGTCATTTCCACCTTTCATGTGGTGTCTCATTCCTAGCCCTTGATCTCATTCTCCCATCTTTGTTTTAAGCCCTTGGATCATAAGGCCTTGTTTGGTTGGCACTTAAATGGAATAATCCATTATTCTTGGTCATCCACTTGACAAGACTTTTTCTCAACCATTGGATGATTTGTTGATTTCCATCTTTTTTCTAAGCCCTTGGATGATAAGGCCTTGTTTGGCAAAATAATGAGTTTTGTGAATTGTGTAAAAGTCTTCCACTTGGCAAGACTTATTCCAAGCCATTGGATTCATTCTTTTCTTCCCTAGCTTCATTTTGGACCCTTGGATTTGAGTAGGGTTAGTGGAGAATCTCTACACTTATGAGTCTTTCTCATTTGCAAGACTTCTCTCATACACCACAAATATCTCTCTATCTCCCATAAGTTTCTTTCTATCTTGCTCTCCCTCATTACACTCCTTCATCTTCTTCTTGTCAAATTCTCTCATCCTTATGATGAGAATTTGAAGAGGGTTTGTGCATGAAAGTGGATGTTGGTGCTCCAAGCTTTCTTTTGAGCCAAATCTTGGTAAGTAAATTCTACTCCTTTAGAATTTCTAGTTTCAAACCCTAGCTTCTATTATTGGATTCTTGTCTTCAATTTTAGGTTTATGGAGTTGTCTACTTATAACTCTTGCTTGAAACTCCATTGAAGCTTAGCTATCGGTTGGGTAGAGCTTAGTGTTGGCTTTGGAGGAGGTTGGGTGGATTCGAATCACTCTTGGAGGCATTGCTTGTTCTTGCTTGCTCTTGCTTGGAATTGAGGTAGGGGAAAATGACTTGTCTTTGTCTTTGTAAGAGGGTGTGTGCGTCTAAGTGTATATATGTCGTATATATATATACGAGTTGGTTTTGGGCAACTTAGATTATGATTTAGGCCCTTGATAATATGATATTGTGATATAAATTCATATTGTTATTTATTGATCATAAATGTGATATGAATTAATGTTGTGGTATATTGATCATAATTGTAATATTATGAGCATGTGAAAAGTTTGACATGATATATTGCCTAAAGAGAAAAAGCATATATTCTGATGAAGTATGGTTGATGAAAAATCATACGTGTATATTGAGTAAGTCATGTAGTGTCAAATACATGGTGTCGGAATATGTGGGTGGTGTAGTGATATGTTGGTAGTCGGGTTCGGATCAAAGCAACAACTGGCCAGGAGGTATCACGCCTAAGGAACTAAAAAGCCGATCAAATGTGAGTTAGGAGTCCGGGTAAAGGCTCATGTTCTTGACTTTTGTAGTCATGGCGTACGGAGTTGCATGTTGGGCTCTCGTACAACCGTCTTCCTTGTTGAAGTGATAGAGAGAAAAATCACTTGGGAAGAGTCGGTGCGGTACTCTACAAGTAATTGGACAGAGTATGTATCCGTTAACCTGAGTTGGGCGCCGTGTGTCTCGGGGGGTGTGTCGAGTCATGGTGCATTTAGACTATAATATATATGTGAATATGATGTTATTGTGGAAGCATGCTATAATTATAGAAAAATTATGTTGTGAGCATGTTGGGGAAACTTAATTGTGGGGTTCGATGGGGTTCCGGATTGGCGTGAGAGCCATGTGGGACAAGAGACCGACCTAGGGTTAGTGGCATGAACCTTGGTTGGGTTGAACCACTCGGACTACCGAGATGGAGGCAATGACGCTTCCTCTACTGGGCTAGTGAGCTCACCCCACGCCTTTTTTAATTTTCAGGTGATGATCCCGTTGGGAGAGTTCCGTAGTCTCTTCGCGGACGTGTGGTTGTATGCCCGTCCTTTTGTGCATGAGACGGACCACACTTATTTTGTTGGACATTTAGTTGACAAACATGTATTCAAATGTTCATTTTGTCCATGTAAGTTGAATTTGAAAAACTATTTTACTTTAACCCGGCTAGCATGTTAGCCGAGGTGTTATTCTCAATGTACATCCCTTGGAGCGCTATGCGCGGGGATTATATTCTTTTGGGGCACTTCGGTGCCGAAACGTGGAAATATGTAATTTTGAACAACTATAACATGTTCCGCCTTAGAGTGTTTAAATGTCACTCTTGAGTATTTTTACTTGGAGTTATGAATGTGAATTGGATGATTTGCCATGAAATATGAATATTAGGTGTTTAGCCGAAAACGGCGTTTTTCTAGGTTTTCAACTAACCCTTTTCGAATTGAATAGAAAAACCCGTTTTCGCCTACCCCCGTAGCCGGTAAATTTTCTTGTTTTAGAAATGGCCTTAAACTCATTTTTCAAAGATTTTGAATCTTAGAAACCGGTGATACTTAAAACAGAGACCGGGGGCAAGACGGATAACTTTACGAACTATAAATGAATATTTTTGTTCAAAGTTCATGTTGTGTTAGGATGACTTGAATCATAGATAAAATGTGCATCAATCAAATATAGGTTGGAGAAATGTTTTTAGTTGAGAATTCAATCACTTTTTGGGTCATTTTTGAAGCTTCGTATTGAAGAAGTCGACTGCCGAAGAGCCGGCAGCCGACTTCCGGAAATATGGCATTGCAGCTTCTTTTTCCTTAAGCTTCGTCTTAGGGCAGTTGACTCTCGCCATTGGAGAGTCGACTCTCGCCATTGGGAAGTCGACTCTCGTACACGGGCAGTCTACTCTCGGACATTCAGCCTTGTTTCGACCATTTTCAGAAATTCATTTCTCCCACCTCGCACCTTCGATTTAGGTCCCGTTTATTTCTATGGGCTCTCCTATATCCAAATTATCGGAATAAAATTCTAAATGACCAGTTTAACTCTAAAATGACTATCTTACCCTTGGTGAAAGAGGGGTACCTCAGCTTTAGTTTTGGGTCGGTGTTGTCTGGCACCACTTTCGAAAATTCATATCTCTTTGCTCGTGACTTCAAATTTAGTTCCGTTTGTTCGCACTGCTTGTGCTAGGTCCAAAGTTTGTAGGCGTAGTTGGAAATCAATATTTCACCCCTGATTTGACCATTTTACCCTTGGGTAAACATGGTGGGTTGAAATGTTCCGTTCCAGGTACCGAGTGTTCGGTTTACCTCTTTTCCGATCCCGTGGGATCTTTTTGGCATCTTTGAGATGTTGTAGGTCTATTCTACCTGTTTATGGGTATTTTACGATTTAAATGGATTTTTATTTCATTTCTTTTTCTTCCGCATTCACTCCCTTAGCTCTTAGGCTCGGGTTTGGAGTCCTAGGAAATTTGGGGCGTGACAACTTGGTATCAGAGCGTGTTCTTTCTCTATGGGACGACGGGCGAGGGTTGTTATCGCTTTATGCTTTTTGTTTTCTTTTATGATACGTGTTTACGTATTAGTTCCCGTCTCTTGTACGTCGTTGGCTTATACGTGTGTCGGCATGGCTTTGTGGTTTTGTTTGGCGTACTATGATTGTACTTGTGTCTTACATGTTTAGTTGTTGTCATGTAGAGAGCATGCCGCCACGTAGAGGTCGACCGCGTGTCATTAGAGAGGGTGATGCTCCGGATCAAGTACCTCCGGTTGTGGACGAGAATGTTCCAGTACATCCGGATGTAGGGGAGCGTGTACCGGCTGCACCTTTCATGGATGGTGAGCAGTTTGCACGTGCTTTAGCGGCAGCTATGGCACAAATTCTTCAGAGGCAACATGTTGAGGACGAGGGCTCGCGTGCTCAAAGGGCTCTCCGGGAGTTCTTACGTTTAGACATACCTACCTTTGTGGGTGGTCCGGATCCACTTGTAGCCAATGATTGGTTGGAGCAAATAACCAATGGATTTGATATTCTCAGGGTGGTTGATGACGAGGTACGGGTCATGATTGCGTCGTTTCGACTTACGGGCGATGCTAAGAATTGGTGGAAGTCTGTCACGAACATAAGGAACGTTCGAACTATCACATGGGCGGACTTTTGCATACTTTTCTTGGATCGGTATTTTCCACATCTTGCTAGGATGAGCATGAGGGACCGGTTCAATGAGTTGGTTCAGGGTGATTTATCTGTGACCGAGTATGAGCTTCAGTATACTAGTTTATCTCGATTTGCACCAGAGATGGTGGTGGATGATGAAGTTAAGGGCCGACGTTTCGTGAGGGGCTTGAGGGGCAATCTCAAGTCAAAGATTTCTGTGCTTACTATGCCGACGTACCGCGAGGCCGTTACAAAGGCATTGCTTGCTGAGGAGGATGCAAGAGAGGGCCGACTAGCTCGTGAGGCTAGGGAAAAGAGCTTCGGAGGTTCTTCATCTTCGGGCTTTGGGAACAAGAAGAGGCAGCGAAATAGCACTCCAACTCCGGTTGCACAGCAGCAGCAGCCACAACAGCAGCATCGGGGACAGTCTACACCTTCCTTTAGAGCATCTTCGGGTTTCACTCGTCGGGAGATTGTTTGTCATTATTGCCGACAGCCAGGGCACACGAAGCCACAATGTCCGTCTTTTCAGCAGGGACAGAGTAGTGGTCCAGTGCATAACAGGGGTTGCTTCCAGTGTGGACAGCAGGGTCATATCGCCAGGAATTGTCGTCAGGGACAGAGTAGTGGCACTCCTATGAGTGGGATTAGACAGCAGTCTAGGGCTACACAGCCAGCAGGTCAGTCTGGGTATAGAGCACCACAACAGCCAGCACCATCAGCTCAGGGTTCTCAAGCTAGGACATCTGCATCGACTATCCAGCAGCCTCCACGTCCTCAGGGCCGTGCTTATGCAGTCACAGCAGCAGACAGTGTAGCCGGACCTTCTATCGTGAGAGGTACATTTCCTGTATACGGTTGTTGGGCTCATGTTCTTATTGATTCTGGAGCTTCACACTCTTTTATTGCTTCTACTTATGCATCTACTTTGGGGATACCTGTTTCATATCTTGGGGTACCTTTATGGGTAGACACGCCGATTGGGGGTAGTGCATATTTATCTAAAGTGTGTCGCAAGTGTGACATTGTGATTGCCGGACGATCATTGAGGTTCGACTTCATTCTTCTAGATATGACAGGCTTTGACGTCATCTTGGGCATGGATTGGTTATCTACCTTCCGTGCGCAGATTGATTGCTTTAGAGGTCGGGTGTTAGTGTGCACGCCTAAGGGCGAACGTTTCCACTTCTTTGGTGATCGAAACGACTCTTCTACTTCTTCCTATTGTATATGGAGTCGTGATGTTTCCGGTTTCATTTTGGCGAGTCTCTTTTCCGACGATGAGGTTTGTGGTCACGTGGAGGTACCTTATGTCGTGGGTGAGTATTGGGATGTTTTTCCCGATGACTTGACTTCCTTGCCTCCGATTCGTGAGGTGGAGTTTGCTATTGATCTTGTACCGGGTACCGATGCTATTTCCATGGCACCATACCGAATGGCACCGGCGGAGTTAAAAGAATTGAAGGAGCAACTTGACGATCTCAAGGCGAAGGGTTTTATTCGGCCTAGTGTTTCCGATTGGGGTGCTCCAGTTCTTTTCGCTAAGAAAAGGGATGGTTCACTACGGTTGTGCATTGATTATCGTAGATTGAATCGGGTGACGATCAAGAACAAATATCCATTACCACGGATTGACGACTTGTTCGATCAACTCAAGGGATCTAAGTTTTTCTCCAAGATTGACTTGAGGTCCGGTTATCATCAATTACGGGTTAGGGATATTGATATTCCGAAGACCGCGTTTCGCACTCGGTATGGGCACTTTGAGTTTCTTGTGATGCCTTTTGGTGTGACAAATGCACCGGCGGCATTCATGGGTCTCATGAATCGTATCTTCCACGAGTTCTTGGATAGATTTGTAGTGGTGTTCATTGATGATATTCTAGTGTACTCTACTACGGAAAGTGATCACGAGGTTCATCTTAGGACCGTTCTTCAAATCCTAAGAGAGCACCGATTGTATGCTAAGTATAGTAAATGTGAGTTTTGGCTTCAAGAGGTTAGATTTTTGGGGCATGTTGTTTCCGGAGGCGGCATTTCAGTTGATCCTTCGAAGATAGAGGTTGTTATGAGTTGGAAGAGATCGAGTAACGTTTTTGAGGTTCGTAGTTTCCTTGGCTTAGCGGGTTACTATCGGCGATTTGTGAAGGACTTTTCTCGTTTGGCGGTTCCTATGACTCGCCTCACGCGAAAGGGTGTCAAGTTCGTGTGGGATGACAAGTGTGAAGAGGCATTCATTGAGTTGAGGACACGTTTGACTATGGCTCCGGTGTTGATTATTCCCGAGCGCGGCATCGGGTACGTGATCTATTGTGATGCTTCTCACGAGGGACTAGGATGTGTACTCATGCAGTCCGAGAGAGTTGTGGCTTATGGGTCTCGACAGTTGAAGACTCACGAGCGGAATTATCCTACGCATGACTTAGAGCTTGCAGCGGTTCTTTTTGCCCTTAAGGGGTGGCGGCACTACTTGTACCGTGAGAGATTTGAGGTCTTCTCCGATCACAAGAGTTTGCAGTATATCTTTACGCAGCGGGACTTGAACTTGCGGCAGCGTCGATGGGTCGAGTACATGGAGGACTATGACTTTGCACTCCAGTATCACCCCGGGAAGGCTAATGTGGTGGCGGATGCGTTGAGTCGCAAGTCACATGCATCGTTGGCTAGCATCTTTATTCGTGAGTGGCGAATGATGGAGGAAGTCGCAGAGTTGGATCTTCAGTTCTGTGATAGTGGGGATTCAGTGGTGACTTTGTTTAGCATGGTGGCACAACCTTCACTTGTGAGTCGTGTGATTGAGGCTCAGGGGCGCGATGACAGCATTACTTTGGTTCGCACTCGTATTGCTAGTGGCGAGGTTGTTGATGATTGGGTTTTGCACTCCGACGGAGGTTATCGTTTTAGGGGTTTACTCTATGTACCGCAGACTTACCGTGAGGAGGTTTTGCGAGAGTTTCATAGTTCCAGGCTTGCAGTTCACCCAGGTGGCACTAAGATGTATCATAATCTTCGGCGTCATTATTGGTGGCAGGGGATGAAGAAATCAGTTGCAGATTTTGTGAGCCGATGTCTTACTTGTCAGCAGGTTAAGGTTGAGCACCGAGGACCTGCTGGGTTATTGAATCCGCTACCGATTCCTGAGTGGAAATGGGAGCATATTTGCATGGACTTCGTGACAGGGTTACCAAAGACGAAGAATCAGAAAGATGCAGTGTGGGTGATCGTTGATCGATTGACGAAGACTGCACGTTTTCTACCTATCCGTGAGACGGATAATGTAGAGGCTCTTAGTAGGCTGTACGTGAAGGAGATTGTCAAGCTTCACGGGGTTCTGGTGACTATTGTTTCGGATCGAGATCCGCGATTCACGTCACGATTTTGGGAGGCTTTCAGAAAGTCTTGGATACGCAGTTACGGTTCAGCACCGCTTTTCATCCTCAGACAGACGGTCAGTCAGAGCGTACCATTCAGATCCTTGAGGATATGCTTCGTGCCTGTGCTATTGATTTCAGAGGCAGTTGGGAGGATCATCTTCATTTGGCGGAGTTCGCGTACAACAACAGTTATCAGTCCAGTATTCAGATGGCACCTTTTGAGGCGTTGTACGGTAGACCGTGTCGTTCACCGACTTGTTGGGCCGAGGTTGGTGATGTTGCACTTTTGGGACCCGATATGGTTCATGAGGCGACCGAGAAGATTAGGATTGCTCGACAGCATTTGGTTACAGCACAGAGCCGACAGAAGAGTTATGCGGATCGGCGTAGGCGTCCTTTGTTCTTTGAGGTCGGAGATCATGTGTTTCTAAAGGTCTCACCTCGCAAGGGCTTGATGCGATTCGGGAAGAGCGGAAAGCTTTCTCCACGTTTTATTGGGCCTTTCGAGATACTTGATCGTGTTAGCGAGGTGGCATACCGTTTAGCGTTACCACCGGATTTATCACGGGTTCATAATGTTTTTCATGTCTCTATGCTTCGCAAGTACGAGCCGGATCCTTCTCATGTATTGAGTTGGGTTGATGTCGATGTTGCCGAGGACGTGTCCTACGAGGAGCGACCGGTGAGGATCTTGGATGCTCGAGAGCAAGTTTTGCGAGGCAAAACTATTCCTTTAGTTAAGGTCTTGTGGCACCATCGCGGAGTCGAGGAGGCGACTTGGGAGCGTGAGCGTGAAGTACGGGAAAAATACCCGGACTTATTTTCTCCTATAGGTACGTCTTGATTTCGGGGACGAAATCTCCTAAGGTGTGGAGGTTGTAACGTCCGGTATTTTTACGGGTTAATTTTAAAAAAATTTATTTAAACAATTATGTGTTTATGTGCTTAATGTGTTTAATTGTTTTAGCATGCCTTACATGTTGTACGTGTTATAAAAATTGTACGTAGCATGTTTTATTTTCATTTTGAAATTAATGAAAATTATTGAGAACGATTTCGGGAAAGAAATGACTGAGGGGTAAAAGAGTAATTTCACATTTGGAACAATTAGTGGAAAATGTAGAAATTAGGGCAAGAATGGCATTTTAGTAATTAGGGAGGATGACAAGGGGTAAAAGGGTAATTAAGAGTCTTGATGGCACTCTTGTAATTAACCCCAACATTGGATGATTTTGGTCATTTCCACCTTTCATGTGGTGTCTCATTCCTAGCCCTTGATCTCATTCTCCCATCTTTGTTTTAAGCCCTTGGATCATAAGGCCTTGTTTGGTTGGCACTTAAATGGAATAATCCATTATTCTTGGTCATCCACTTGACAAGACGTTTTCTCAACCATTGGATGATTTGTTGATTTCCATCTTTTTTCTAAGCCCTTGGATGAAAAGGCCTTGTTTGGCAAAATAATGAGTTTTGTGAATTGTGTAAAAGTCTTCCACTTGGCAAGACTTATTCCAAGCCATTGGATTCATTCTTTTCTTTCCTAGCTTCATTTTGGACCCTTGGATTTGAGTAGGGTTAGTGGAGAATCTCTACACTTATGAGTCTTTCTCATTTGCAAGACTTCTCTCATACACCACAAATATCTCTCTATCTCCCATAAGTTTCTTTCTCTCTTGCTCTCCCTCATTACACTCCTTCATCTTCTTCTTGTC
Source organism: Cornus suecica (assembly GCA_963922005.1). NCBI lineage: Eukaryota > Viridiplantae > Streptophyta > Magnoliopsida > Cornales > Cornaceae > Cornus > Cornus suecica. The sequence continues at coordinate 53,870,389 of OY998243.1, forward strand.
AAATTCTCTCATCCTTATGATGAGAATTTGAAGAGGGTTTGTGCATGAAAGTGGATGTTGGTGCTCCAAGCTTTCTTTTGAGCCAAATCTTGGTAAGTAAATTCTACTCCTTTAGAATTTCTAGTTTCAAACCCTAGCTTCTATTATTGGATTCTTGTCTTCAATTTTTGGTTTATGGAGTTGTCTACTTATAACTGTTGCTTGAAACTCCATTGAAGCTTAGCTATCGGTTGGGTAGAGCTTAGTGTTGGCTTTGGAGGAGGTTGGGTGGATTCGAATCACTCTTGGAGGCATTGCTTGTTCTTGCTTGCTCTTGCTTGGAATTGAGGTAGGGGAAAATGACTTGTCTTTGTCTTTGTAAGAGGGTGTGTGCGTCTAAGTGTATATATGCCGTATATATATATACGAGTTGGTTTTGGGCAACTTAGATTATGATTTAGGCCCTTGATAATATGATATTGTGATATAAATTCATATTGTTATTTATTGATCATAAATGTGATATGAATTAATGTTGTGGTATATTGATCATAATTGTAATATTATGAGCATGTGAAAAGTTTGACATGATATATTGCCTAAAGAGAAAAAGCATATATTCTGATGAAGTATGGTTGATGAAAAATCATACGTGTATATTGAGTAAGTCATGTAGTGTCAAATACATGGTGTCGGAATATGTGGGTGGTGTAGTGATATGTTGGTAGTCGGGTTCGGATCAAAGCAACAACTGGCCAGGAGGTATCACGCCTACGGAACTAAAAAGCCGATCAAATATGAGTTAGGAGTCCGGGTAGAGGCTCATGTTCTTGACTTTTGTAGTCATGGCGTACGGAGTTGCATGTTGGGCTCTCGTACAACCGTCTTCCTTGTTGAAGTGATAGAGAGAAAAATCACTTGGGAAGAGTCGGTGCGGTACTCTACAAGTAATTGGACAGAGTATGTATCCGTTAACCTGAGTTGGGCGCCGTGTGTCTCGGGGGGTGTGTCGAGTCATGGTGCATTTAGACTATAATATATATGTGAATATGATGTTATTGTGGAAACATGCTATAATTATAGAAAAATTATGTTGTGAGCATGTTGGGGAAACTTAATTGTGGGGTTCGATGAGGTTCCGGATTGGCGTGAGAGCCATGTGGGACAAGAGACCGACCTAGGGTTAGTGGCATGAACCTTGGTTGGGTTGAACCACTCGGACTACCGAGATGGAGGCAATGACGCTTCCTCTACTGGGCTAGTGAGCTCACCCCACGCCTTTTTTAATTTTCAGGTGATGATCCCGTTGGGAGAGTTCCGTAGTCTCTTCGCGGACGTGTGGTTGTATGCCCGTCCTTTTGTGCATGAGACGGACCACACTTATTTTGTTGGACATTTAGTTGACAAACATGTATTCAAATGTTCATTTTGTCCATGTAAGTTGAATTTGAAAAACTATTTTACTTTAACTCGGCTAGCATGTTAGCCGAGGTGTTATTCTCAATGTACATCCCTTGGAGCGCTATGCGCGGGGATTATATTCTTTTGGGGCACTTCGGTGCCGAAACGTGGAAATATGTAATTTTGAACAACTATAACATGTTCCGCCTTAGAGCGTTTAAATGTCACTCTTGAGTATTTTTACTTGGAGTTATGAATGTGAATTGGATGATTTGCCATGAAATATGAATATTAGGTGTTTAGCCGAAAACGGCGTTTTTCTAGGTTTTCAACTAACCCTTTTCGAATTGAATAGAAAAACCCGTTTTCGCCTACCCCCGTAGCCGGTAAATTTTCTTGTTTTAGAAATGGCCTGAAACTCATTTTTCAAAGATTTTGAATCTTAGAAACCGGTGATACTTAAAACGGAGACCGGGGGCAAGACGGATAACTTTACGAACTATAAATGAATATTTTTGTTCAAAGTTCATGTTGTGTTAGGATGACTTGAATCATAGATAAAATGTGCATCAATCAAATATTGGTTGGAGAAATGTTTTTAGTTGAGAATTCAATCACTTTTTGGGTCATTTTTGAAGCTTCGTATTGAAGAAGTCGACTGCCGAAGAGCCGGCAGCCGACTTCCGGAAATATGGCATTGTAGCTTCTTTTTCCTTAAGCTTCGTCTTAGGGCAGTCGACTCTCGCCATTGGAGAGTCGACTCTCGCCATTGGGAAGTCGACTCTCGTACACGGGCAGTCTACTCTCGGACATTCAGCCTTGTTTCGACCATTTTCAGAAATTCATTTCTCCCACCTCGCACCTTCGATTTAGGTCCCGTTTATTTCTATGGGCTCTCCTATATCCAAATTATCGGAATAAAATTCTAAATGACCAGTTTAACTCTAAAATGACTATCTTACCCTTGGTGAAAGAGGGGTACCTCAGCTTTAGTTTTGGGTCGGTGTTGTCTGGCACCACTTTCGAAAATTCATATCTCTTTGCTCGTGACTTCAAATTTAGTTCCGTTTGTT